>CM043016.1:118677907-118987519 GCA_023690525.1 Holotrichia oblita | reverse complement strand
TATAGCAGAAAATTTTAAATCTTCAAAGGTTCGACCTGTAGCAAGATACCTCAGAGTTAGGGCTAATCGTTCGTGAACCGACAAACAATTTCGCATAACGGTGTCTTTTCTATTTAAGAGGGGTGTAACCATCTGAATTAATTTACCAAATGTTGCTTCGTTCATGCGAAAATAATTTTTGTAGTCCTCTTTGTCAGTACTGCTAATTTCTTTTAATAACACAACATGTGAAAATGTTTGTCGTTTCTTCAACCACTCTTTCATCCAGTACCGTCGTTTTACTGTTCGCTTTGTTGCTAACGCCAAAATTACGGCTACACATGCAGACTCGTGTACATCCATTATTGATGACTGCAATAATGCTGATGTCATTAATGTCAATAATATTGAACGTGTAAAGTTTACGTAAATATTGAAGGCGTATTTGAGAGAGTATTGATGGTATTGATGAAGTGCATTATTGACAATAATATTGAAGTCGTATTGAACGTGTAAGGTCTGCAATATAGGACAATCCTTATGCCACCACATGGCTGCCATTTGTATATATGGACACAGAAACATTTCTGTAACTGACAACGAGTGTCAGTGGATACAAAAGAAGTCAAAAGATGAAGAGACCATTACAATTGATGATATACATATATGTGGCAAAAAGTCACAGGTCAACCTCCAGAAATTTAACAGATTAGGAAATTAAGTCATTCACCTCAAAGTTGGGTCTGTTTGGAAATGGCCTGAGATTTTCTTGGTTACTGTCTCCAGAACCAGAGGACTGTAGCTTGGATGGTGTTCCTGATATAGAATAGTTTTTTTTTCTCTGATTTTTGAAGCAAAAATGAAAATATCAGAAGAAAGAATATCGGCAGTTACTCAGATAACAGTGGGTCAAACCAAAAATGCAAAGTGGTTAATGTACAAGAACCGAAAGAACCGACAGCTAGCAATTTTGGGGTTGCTGTAGATGCCTGTAGACGAAAAAAGTACCCTCCTTCATTATTTAAAAGACTAAGCGGTATGTTAAAATTAAAACACTTTGCTTCACTTTCTTTAATGAAAAACGTATACTTGTGAATATGGACCAACTATCAGTAAATATTCATTGAAACTAATGTTATTTTTACTATTTCAGGGTTCTACAACTTGGAAAATGTAAAGGCTGTGTAATGGGGCACTATCAATAAGCCTCAAGCAATAGTAGAATTTCAAAGTGCCACAAATTTAGAGGTGACACCTACAGATCTATGGCTTGAGACTTGTAGGTTTTTGGGTGGCAGTTCTGATGGATTAGTAGGAGACACTGCAATTTTGGAAGTAAAGTGCCCTTTTAAATTTAGAAGCAGTTCCATCGAGGATGAACTACGTAAAGACGCCTCATACATTATTTATTTTGAAGATAATGATATAAAAATTAACAAAGAACATGAATATTATAGTCAAATACAAGGCAATTTGACTATAACAAACAGGAGTCTATGCTGTTTGTTAATTTGGACGCCAGAGAAAAATATCCTTGTGGAGATGTTAAAAGACAATTCTTGGTCTAAAATGAACGTGAATCACTACTTGCTACACATATTAGGTAGTCATTCGTGTTAAACTTTTTATTTTTAAGAAATACACGATTTATAGCTGAATATTCTTGTTTTATTAATAAACATAATTAATATATATAAATTATGACTTATATTTTTATTTTCACAGATGTAATTCCACTTTTTAGGTCAATCAACAACGATTCAATTAAAAATCAATTTATTCCATAACATTAAATAATGTTTTCGTATTTACTTCCTCAGTGGAAGAAATTAACATTTAATTTGTGTCAAATATAATTTTAAACTATCTCGCCATGCCTATCAACAAAATTATCTAAGGACAACGAAATCATTGATATATAGAATTATGTTTACTAACCAAGTTACTAATTTAATATAATTATCAATTACTTGACTTACTACTACTACTTGACTTTTTTGTCAAGCTATAACAATTCTGTGCAAGGACTAGGGAAAACATGACAAAAAAAACCTAGTCAAGAGCTTAATTTGATAAAATTCAGGCGTGAATTAAATTATTATAAATTACACTTAAATTATCAATATCCGTTCTAAAATTTATTGCATTTTTTTTCTTTTTTTATACCTAGTTTATCATTTCGTAAATTAATCTTTTTTTGTAAGTATTTTCCCTTTTTAAAATCTTTGTATTTTCGAAATCAAAATTATGTCCTCAGAATGCTTAGACAAAGCAGTTTCCGCGGTTACGTTATGTGACAGTGTATTGGTGATTGTAAATAGGTTTTTTAAATACTATTTAGTTTGCCTGATATTATTAATAAACATACAAATAGAACTCTATAACAATCATAGAGTTGCTGAACTTCCTTTATCAAAGGGAACTGTAAATTGGTTAGAGTAGCACACACTTGAAATATGATCGATGCATGGGGTAGCAATACAGCCGGAACTAAACTTAATATTTTATAGATTTTAATGCGCCGAATTGCCCGCTCCACGTGCATTCTTGCCTTTGCTATACTTCGTGTCCTATTCACTTGGTCTGGTGTACATTGAAGAGTTGTTAAAAAGGGCGGAATGTTAAGGGACACTCCTTCTGGCAAAATGTCACCTATTAAAAAACCTTTATCAGCCATTCAGCCCAGTCACCAGCCATTTTGTCAAGGACCCCACAATGTTTAGTAATCTTCTTGTCTGAAGTTGAACCCAGGTATAATTTGCTGACAAAAGTGACTACACTATTGGGTGCAAGTCCTATTAGTCCTTTTAAAGAGTTTCTATGTTTGTTACTTCAGTGCAGTCTATAATCCTTCTGCAATTTGTGAACGTTGAAAATGATGATGGCATGCAAAGTAGATTTTTTGTCGTGAGGGTATTTTCATCATTAATTGTTCGAATAAAATTTCATGCAAAGCAAGAATCCATATGACAAATATGTTGGCAACGGTTTCTTTGCTTACATTAAATCGATTCCCCAAGTCATCATTTAATAAATTAAGCTTTAATTTCATCAAAATCAATAAAATTTGGTCCTCTTTTGGTATTCGTACTACCTGCCAACTCTTATAATATTTAATATCAATATTGTCAAATTGCGAGACAACTGCTGCAAAGATATCATATGTTGGAAGCCCCGTATAGATTCGTGTCAAGTGGTCATTTCCAGCAATATGTCGGCACGAAAAACGAAGTGCTAACTGTTGCTGCTCATTGCTTAAACTTTCAACTTCCTGTTTAAAGAAATAATTATCTGCCTCTAATATGGCCTCTGACGATCTAACTACACTTTCAGATCCGATTTGATCTGATGCTGTCTCAGGCATAGTTTCTCTTGGGTACAATGGCTCCTCTTCTTCGGAACTTTCTGCAGCAACTGTATCCTCAGATTCAGTTGGTTCCCAAGTGGATGTTGATGGTTGTGGGGAATGAGAGACTTCCTTGCTGTAAACATTATGTTCATAAATGGCATACAAATACAATTCTGATCTTACTGTCTAATTTTGGGATTTATGTCCAACGATTTTGGAAATTGTTTTCCCACATTGTAAAAAAGTGTGGGTCCATTCTCTCAATTACCATCCACAAAATGACAGGAACAAATTCTGGAGAATTTACTTGGCTTTCTGTCCTTTCGCCTAAAGTCATCCTAGATTATATTAAAATATAAAAAAAACTTTTGATTTTACCTTATAGTTTTTAACCATTTTCTCAACATGTTTTGCTTGCACTGATGTTTTTCTCTATAGTGCTTGCAAGTGGGTGCAAAACACATCACCATCTTGATGAGAACTTCTGTAAAACCAACATAAAAATAAATGAAATTGCGGAATGACCACCATGATACATAACCTCACTTCCTTTATTTTAATGTTTTCGCATCAATAAAAATTACATGGAATTTCCTTTTTATGGCAATGAAGAGGAAATTGTTGCAGAATTAAGATATATACTTACTTCTTCTTAGTGCTTAAAATTGTAATTGAAATATCTTCCTATGATTTTCTCGTATACAATACCGTTAGATTGCAACACAGCGCTATGACCTACCACAACCACTATGTCACACTTGAGCTGTCTATTGCAATCTGATACATTCGACCCTCCCATTTGCGAATAAAATTGTGAAGGACACAACAGCATAAGATAATATTAGTTGCGTTGGTTATATTAGTACAAAGTATTGCGTTTTTAAGCACTTGAAATTTCTGAGACACCATCCCACTGCTTGACATTTTTAACAACACTACGCAGTTTCTTTATAATTTCACAGTGAGTATAGGTAGCGATGGCGTCGTCTTGGTGTAGATGTCCGTTCTTTTTTGGTCGTCAAGTAGTCGCTTGTTTTAAATATAGTTGCGGTATCGTAGTGGTTGCGTGGTACTGGCATACGTGCGGCCTAAGTGCCGGGGACGTAGCGACGTGGTCATCGCTACTTTATAAGGTTTCGTTTCTTTGCTTATCGTTTTCGCCTTGTCTTTCTCTTACATATTTAAAAAGAGCTTTTAAGCATCTCCCGTCATTATTCAGCCGCGCCAACCATAATGGAAATAATATTTGCAGGTTTAAGGCAATATATCGCTTGTAAGTGTACGCAAAACTGCTGATTTACGAGTTTCGAGTACAAAGAAATTCAAGACGCTTAAAAAAAATCTGTCAAATGTGATGTTGATAGATTAAAAAAAAACGCGTTATCTCAAAATATGTTTTACAATTTTTTTTTGTTCGGGAAGACAATAAAAAAATGCATGAAATTGGTGAAAGGTGTTGAAATGTTTTTCTAACCTTTCTCCTAATTATAGGAATTCAGTTTCGCTTTAATTTCTTTTTCTTATGATATTTTGAGGATACTGTAATTGTTGTAGAATAAGGAGATTGAAATTAATGTAATGGCGTCCTACATTTTGTCAGTAAATATGGCGCATTTTACAGAAATTACTGCAAAGTAGTGTTTACTACATAATGTGTGCTTGAAAGATTTCCTACTTTACTGCAAGTAGCGGCCACTACAGTTTTATCAGTTTAAAGTAATTGTTACCATTAAGTAGAATATTTGTTGTAGATATTTCAAACTGTATAGTCGCAATAACTACAAAACAAGCTGAAAGTTCCAGAAGTCACGATAAAGTTCCCATTGGCACTATAAAGTTCCAATTGGAACTTTAACCTTTAAGTGCGGTTTAATCGGTTTATGCGTACTGCATGTGTTTTGATTTTGAACTATGCATTAAAGGAAAACTATGTCGGGTTTTAAAATTGTGGCGACACAAGAAAAGCGTGGCATATATTTTACTGATCTTCCACATAAGTGGGAAGAAAACAAAATTTTGTTTTGGCACGCAAATTTAAAATATTACGAAAGGGAAAGCCTAAGAGCTGATCCAGACAGCACCCCCGATGTTGAGGCATGGGAACAATTTCCATGTATAGAGAAAAAATTAACAAGCTGTGTAGATTCCGATGCGGAGGAAGCGTAAGTACCTTTAGATATATTTAAATTTGAAATAAATAGATACATAGAATGAAACGACATGCACAGTGTCTATGGACACAATAAAAGTTATCTCGAGCATTTAATGTTGAAAATCAAGTAGTAAGAGCCTTTATCTGTTTTTTAGACTGTTTACACTAAAAGAATAGTTAAAAAAATTCTTCAAAGAATGCATTGCCAGTTTGCACAATAGCTGATCGAAATGAACTTTTTCATTCGCTTGCACCAAATAACAAAATTACAATTATTTCACAGCAAAGTATTCAGTCAGAAATTTCAGAACACATTCCCATCATAAATTATGTGAATGCTTGTGATTCACAACAAAACGACATATTAATCGACGACATTGGAGTAATTAAAGATTATGATGCACGACTGCGTTAATTAAACAAATTTTATTTCTACCTACACCTTACATAAAAGTAAATAGGTGTGCAGCAACAACCATAAAACTATGCAGGGTGAGTTATTAGTGCCACGGTCTTTGATTAGGCACTATACCAAATATTTCTGCATTAATGATTCAGCCTTTAGTTTTAAAATATTTTATATTTCTTATTACACGTGTATAATGCTTATAAATAATAATTTTGTTTTAGAGCAATTGATGGCGACTGATTATAATAACGATATTCAACAAAGCAACGAGGATGTTGCGGGCATTAAAGAGGATGGCGCATATCCCAGCAAACAAAATGATTGAGGCCAGTTGCTGGCCGCACGTAGTCGTGCCGTAAGACACATTATCGGGCCGACGTAGGCTGCCGGCAATGGACTGGCACGTATGTGTCCCACCGGCCTGCTGCCGGCCGGCTGATGGTTCACCGTCAGTAGCAGCAGCGCGCCAGCTACGGACCACTACTTTTGCCGTTAATAGGCCAGTACACTCCCGCTTCAGTTTTATTACACTATTAGACGTTTTCGAAAATTGCACGGTAGAAATTTACCGGTCACCAGCTGGTTTTATACTAAAATTATTCTTTTAACTGTCGTAAATTAATTTAGAAAACGTTTATTCCCAACTTCGTCTCAACATTACCAACTTGGAAAGTGGTTGAGAATAAATTAATTTCCCACGATTAAGCGAATAAATTCGCCATAAAATCAGCTGATTACCGGTAGATACAATTTTCGAAAACGTCTAATAGTGTAATAAAACTGAAGCGGGAACGTAATGACCTATTGATTGCTACGTACGAAAATAAACAACATTTCAAAAATAATTCTTTATTATAAAAGTAACAGTCTATATCCAGGATGATTAGTGTGAGTGGCCGATTAGAAGAATTACATATAAACCGAACGGATATTGTGTAGTTACATAAAATAATAATTAGAGCATTCCAATTTCCGTGAGCGCCGGTAATATGCGATAGAATAGGAACGCAACATGAGCTTGTTACCGATATAAGTATAGAAGTAGAGACATTTATTCTATCAGAAACAATTAAATATACATTTGGTTTTTTGCTATTAAAGTAATATGCATAAGCATACGAAACATAAGAATAGTACATAATTTTAGCAGCGTTGTATGACGACAGAGGAATTTAAAAAAACACTAACCATTTTAAGCGTCTTCCAAGGATCGGCAATATAAACTATTGTCGACTAATTTTGTTATTATTGTGCTTCGAACTGCTTGTGTTCTTTACAATGCGTTGTATGTACCTATAAATAAAATGGAAAATGTATGAATTCAGTGATCGTGTGTACGACGGAGGAATTAAAAAAACACTTACCATTTTAAGTGCCTTCCAAGAATCGACAATATAAACTATTGTCGACTAATTTTGTTATTATTGTGCTTCGAACTGCTTGTGTTCTTTACAATGCGTTGTATGTACCTACAAATAAAATGGAAAATGTATGAAATCAGTGATCGTGTGCACGACGGAGGAATTAAAAAAACACTTACCATTTTAAGCGCCTTCCAAGGATCGATTGTGGTATCGATCTTAGTTCATTTACTAAATTAACATGAGAAAAATGATTTCTTTTCAATAACCATTCTCTACTCCACTGCAAACGGCCACGTTTCTTTTTTCTGAAGATTAAAATTAAGCTGATGCTTACTGCACATAGTTTCTGTTTTAGTCTCATTTTGATAAAATCACGAACATTAAATTTGTGTTGTCGGTGCACGACTAAAAAAATTAAACTCTGTTCCTTCAAAATTGTGCATATAAAAGACAAAAAAGCACGAGCGTGTCAGTGTGTTCATTCAGTTCGGATAAAATTGTGCAGTTCAGAACGGTACGAGTAACATTGGAACGAACCACGAGCGTGTCAGGCCCCCTTTAGTCGTACCGTTCTGAACCGCACAATTTTATCTGGACTGAATTTGTACACTGACACGCTCATGCTTTTTGTATTTTACATGCGCAATTTTGAAGGAACAAAGTTTAATGTCAACAGATGTAAACAGATCATAACAATGGCGAGTTAATCACATTGCAAACATGGCACAAACTTCGCAAATACACATTCGATTTTGTTCATGCCGTGTTCGTTCTGACTTTTTCACGCATGTTATTCCATTACACGTTCAAAGTTACTCGTACCTTGCTGAACGGTACGAGCAACATTGGAATGTAGCACGAGCGTGTCAGGCCTCCTTAACGCTAGCGCGTACGGTCCCCCCGCTGCTCTTTTTCCGAGTCATTCCGACATACGACACAGTAACTTTGTTCGTTTGTCGTAAGTGGAGTGGTTTTAGAGTCCTCTCGGATTGAAGTCACATGATTACGCTAGTAAATTTGAATTGTACAAATCTGCACTAAATAGAAATAAAAGAACAGGTATCAATTAATTGTAATTCACTGTATCCTGACCTCAAACTGATCGGTTTTGTGTGCATAGTTATGGTTAATATTTAATATTTTTAGTTAATAAATTGTTTCGAGAATGGCTACTAATAAAAAATTCGATACTTGTATCTTAGCAATCAGTCAGTCATGATGATGACCAGATTCTACAAACGTCCTCGTCAAGCGAGGACGAAGATGTAGAAGCTGCTCTTGCTGTTTTACGACGTGTCAAAAAGAGAAATACAATCAAGAATTACTTTACAGAGGTACGGCTACCTCGTAAATATATTATCAATCAGTGGTTACGATTACTGTTTTGCAGGTCCTTCCTCGGTATACCAATGAAGAATTTCTGAAACATTTTAGAATACATAGAATTCTTGCAAAACAGCTTGCTGAAGAGTTTGCCGCATCACCAATTTATCAAATCTTGTTAAAAAAAAGGTATGAAGAATCTATAACTTATCTTTATATATTATTAACTTTCAGATCTTTAGCCAATAGTCAGTCAGTCGCTGGTGGATGTAGACGTGTTTTGATCGGCTCTGTAATGTATGTGCAATATCGTGTTAAAAATTAGTGTGTCATATAATACAAGCAAGAAATAAGTATGTCAAATAATAAATGCAATGTGTGCAATACCGAGTTTAGGAGAACTGATAGAACAGTTAAATGTTTTGTGTGTGAGGAAGAGAGACACAATAAATGTTCGGGAGTAAGTGAAGAAACAGCAAAAAAACTAGGTGAAACGGATATTATTGCATATATATGTCCTTATTGTCGCAATAAAAAGATTTCTAAACAGATAAATAATATGAATGAAAAACTTAATGAGTGCATTAAAATAATAACTGAACAAAATAATTTAATTCATAAAATTTTAGAAACTGTAGTAGATAAAGATAATGCAAACAAAGTAGCTACAAACTTCACATACAGTGAAATATTAAAAAATAAAAGAGATGCGATACTGATAAAGCCAAAGAAGGATGGTCAAAAATCACAGGAGACGGAGAAAGATATAAGAAAAAGATAGATCCAAGCGAATTAGCTGTAGGAATTGAAACAATCAAAACTGTAGGAAAAGGTAGCGTGGTAATTAACTGCAGCGATAATAGTTCCAAAGAGAAATTAAGAGAAAATGTTAAAAAAACTATTGGTAATAAATATGAAATAATGGATCCAAAACTAAAACATCCAAAAGTAATAGTTACAAGGGTCGAAAAAGACATTGTTGATGAAAGTAATGAGAAAATATTGGAAGCGATTATAACTCAAAATGAATTAATCAATATTGATGAAAGTATTCAAAGCAAAATTACAGTTGAACGAAAATACTTAGACAAGAAAAAGAAAAATTATGGAAATATTATACTATGTATTCATCCCGAGCTATACACAAATATTATAGAGAAAACGAAATTAAACGTAGGATGGAAAAAGTGTCATATATATGAATACATCAATATTATACGATGTTACAGATGCGCAGGATACGGTCACTTTGCCAAGGAATGTAAAAATGAGGAATACTGCGGTAAGTGTGCCGCTAAACATGAAACTAGTAAATGTAACTCCGATACAATAAAATGCATAAATTGTAAAAAAGTAGTTGATAAACTCAAAATTGACATCGACGTAAATCACACTGCGTTTGATAAGAAATGCCCACATTACAATAGAATATTAGAAAAACAAAAATTGAAAGCTAGATATCAATAGCAATTAAATAAAAAAAAAACATACAGAAGTTTACATCCAAGTATATGAAGTAATAAACGCAATAACCAACAATAGAAGAACTGGCGGAATTTTAGTGTATATAAAAGACAATATTCCTTATCACGTAAAAGTTATTAATATATGTAGACAAAAATACTTGCAAATAAATTTAAGAGATTAGTCATTAAGTATGTTTTAAATAAGTATTTATGTAAATCAAATGTAACAATATTAGCTATTGCTAAATAAATTTCCATTATTATCATTATTATTAATTCTAGAGCAAATATCATACCTGAAGGGCATATAATAATTTTTCTGTGGTTTGCTGGTCACCAAACTTCCTCATTTCGCGATGTAGCCGACCGTTTTGTTTTAAGCCTGAGTTCATTACAGTGTAATTACAAGAACTATAAAAATTTTTTGCGAGCTTGCTGCAATTTTTATAAAATGGCCAGATAATGAAAAACAAAGATAGAACGAAGAACTATTTCCAAAACATTTTCCAAATGTAATAGGTAATGGTATTTACAATGATTATGATTAATGTTATAATAGTACTTTCCACAGGTGCTGTGGATGGAAGTCACATACGGATTGATAAACCTACTATGAATCATATGGACTACTGTAATCGGAAAAATTATTACTCATTAATACTTCAAGGCACATGTGAAGTTTATTGACATTTTCATCGGGTTTCCAGGATCGGTAATGTTAAATGTCGAGTTGTTAAATATTCTACACTCTATAACAAACTAGAACATTTAAACATAAGTACGGTACGTATTTTTTTATGTGCTGTGTACATAATTTAGCAGATAACAATGATTTGGGATTACTTGGAAATGAAAATTTTGACGAGCAACCACCTGTTGCAGAAGGAGTGCATAGAGATGAACTGAACACTATTATGTTAAGAAGTAATATATGTAATGAAATATGTAAATAGGAACTGAAATAAATTTATTATTTATTAACAATGAGTTTTTTTTTATTTTTTGATAATGATGATACTAATTGCTCTAAAAGATCATTTCTTCTCCTAATTTTTGCTTTTGTTCTTAATTTTCTTGTTTCAATGCTGTACGCTTTTCTATTGCTTGTACTAACTGATCAATTTTTCATTTTCGTTTTCTCTTACAATTATTATTAAGGTCCCCAGGTGACCCTCCTGATGTTGATGGCACACTACCGTCATCACTAACGAGGGTATTCAGCCTTGGCTCAGTTTCTCTGTATAAAAAATAAACATGTATTAAGTCAAATAGATTAGTTTCATATAACTAATTTTGTGATTATCAGATTTTAAATTAGAATTAGAATTTAAATTAAATTTAAATTAGATTTTCAATGTATACTTGGGCTACTATAAAACTATATAAACAAACAGTGCTGCACCAATCTAGCAGTTCGCTTGGCCAAGTGGCAAGTCAAGTAGTCTAATTAAAAACAAAACTGGTAATTAATTTAAATTAAAATTGGTATATATACCTGGAAAGTTGATTATCTTCAAGTAATATATTATTTTGAACTATAACATCATTTTTAGTTTTCTCTGTAGTACTGTCTAGTACAGTAGGTAGAATTATATTATTCCTTTTACATAAAATATCGCTTATTTCCCTAAAATTTGATGAAACATGAATATGAATATATTATAATTCTATATACCTTTCGTATGCACAGCTTTGTCGCCCACGACCTGTTTTCCCATTATTTTTTATTTTATTTTTGAATCCACTTTCTAAAGTTTTCCAACGATTTTCACATTGGCTCAAAGTATATCTATAACTAAAAGCATTCATCTCATCTGCAATAATTCCTCACATTTTTTAAGGTCCTTATTTTTCTAATATCGACTCATTCTCTTTTCTCCTTATATAGGTTTATTAAAAGTTTTGTTGAGCAATCATCCCACTCTGTTTGTTCTTTGTGGTTTATATCTAAAGCTATGTCTTCTTCATTGTTATTATCACTTAATATATCTTTTATTTTTAAATATTTGTTTAGTTCTAATTGGTGACATTCATCAACATCTACCCCTAGTGGTATCTTGTAGGTATTTCTATGTAAAAATTAGCTTCAGTAGTAGTGTAATATTTTTATTATATTTTAAAATTTATATACCTGAGTCTTGAACAACGAGATAATGGTCATCTTCCCCTAGTATCTGACCTTCAATAATTTGAATTGATGTCAGTTTTTTAAATAAACTTTGAAACATAACATACATCTATAGTCATAACCTATATAACTCTAACAATAACAGCCCAAACTTGCTCTTCCTCCTGAGCAAGTGCAGGATTGGACGATTCAGAACAGTTCAAAATAACACTAAATTTATAAACGAACAACAGTAACTTGAATCCTCAAACCGTCTGGCACAAACGAACACGTAATTTCATGTTCTGAACTACACCTGCTGACAAACGAGCAAAGCTAGTGACTTTAAGCGTGGTTTATAATCTATATATACCGGTAGGATCTCGTGTAAACGCAACAATTCTATAGCGCATGGATCAATCCCCACAATGCGATGACTACGTATATGTACTCTCCTTCGTTAACCAGAGCGATAGATTGATAAGCGTAATATCAGGCTTGTCGGCATCATATACTTGTGTTAAGTATGAAGTTTGAAAAGGGAATGAAATACCTATGAGCTATCGAACTAAACAACTATTTTATTTATACACTGAAAACAGTTTTTTTTAATATAAATGAATTCTTTCCATAAATATGAGTTGTTTTATTTCTGACTAACTACTAATAGCCGAGCTAAATAAGCTGTGCAAATAAGTTCGCTAAGACTGCAGAGAGTTATAGTGGGGACATAGACACGCCTCCATAGTTGCTTTAGCAGAGGTCTTACCGGTATATATACATACATATATGTATATACAGAATGAACGGGCAAATATCTAGGAATAGGTAGTGATTCAATGAGTACGAGTGAATAGAGCGTACACATGTATTAATATTAAACAGACGAGTGCAGCGATAGAACGCCACTTGCGTTGTTGCCGGTCACGCGCACGCTGCTAAGGTATCAGCCAGTATCAGTGTAGAAACAGACGGCGAGTAATAATGATCGTTCGTTGCTGACGCTGTTGAACCAAATAGTGCGTAATGCAAATAACATTATTTGGAAACTACTTAATCATGTTGCATGTTCTAGAAATATTGATATAGGGTAAACCCGACAGTTATCGGACAGTGACAGTTATTGGACAAAGTAAATTTCTTTTTGATAAACAAGAATTCTGTTTTACTACGGCTAATAACAGTTTTGGTACGTTATAGTTGGTCAGTTTGTTGTGAGATGTCGCTGCAGAAAATGTAGTTAACTTCAATGTATAAGATGACATTTCATTCGATTCAGTTTGCGCGCGTGTTTAAGTAATGTTGCTTAATGTATTGTTAAGAAACTGAATATTGTAAATTGACTTGTGAAACACAAAGGTAAGAGTTCTTATCTAAATAACCTTATGACATCGTTAGTTTAAAGTTAATTAAATGCTATAGACACTTTATAAACGGCTTCTAACCTCGAATTTTAGAAAACAGCACTGTCCAATAACTGTATTAATATAAGCTTCATTTTCAGTTACTGGACACTGTGTCCAATAACTGAATTTTTTCAAACGTTGTATAAAATAATCACTGGACAACCGGGCTGTGATCATTTTGTATAATTGATTTATGGCATTCATAGGTCCTATTTATCACCTTTGCATTTTAAATAGGTTTGAACATGTCTAAAAGGCGTACATATGGCCGCAATCAAATGCAACTTGCTATTGAAGAAATGAAGACAGGTGAATCTTCCTTAAGAAATGTAGCCAAAAAATATAATGTTCCGAAATCATCCCTCGAATTCAAAATCAAGAATCCAGGACACAAAGAAACATTTGGTCCAAATACAGTGCTGACAGAAGATGAGGAATTACGTTTAGTTGACTGGATAAAGAAGATGGCACAAAGAGGTTTTCCGAGGAACCGAGAAAACATTTTAGATAGCGTTCAAACGTTTTTGAAGGATAATCGAAGAAAAAATCCGTTCAAAAATAACAGACCAGGACACGGTTGGTTTCAAGCTTTCTTAAAACGCCACTCAGATATAAGTAGCAGAACAAGTGAAGGAGTGTCATCAGCCTGCAGTTGCATCTCAGAAAAAGACATACGAGGCTGGTTTTCCGTAATAAGTAATTAGTAATATATTAAAGAAAAGAATCTGGAAGATCTTTTAAAGGACCCTTCAAGAATTTATAACGGTGACGAGACAGGATTTCAAATATGCCCATCTACTGGAAAAGTTTATGCGGAGAAAGGAGCAAAAAATGTATATCACATTGAATATAGCTCTTCCAAAGAAAACATAACAGTTATGTTTACTTTCGCAGCAGATGGGAAAAAGTGCTGTCCAATGGTTGTGTTCCCTCAAAAACGAATACCAGAAACGCTCGCCAGATCAGTAAATGCTTCGTGGGGTATCGGACGTAGTGAAAGGGGCTGGATGATTACGGAATGCTTCTTCGAATATATAGCAAATGTATTTCATCCATTTCTCCTTGCAAATAATGTTCAGTTTCCAGTATTATTATATGTCGATGGACATAAATCACATATAACTTATCAGTTGAGTATTTTATGTAATCATCTACAAATTGAACTGGTGGCATTATATCCGAATGCAACACGGATTCTTCAGCCAGCGGATGTTTCGGCTTTCAGGCCTATTAAAGTATCATGGAAAAAACAAGTTAGAGAGTGGTACGAATCTCATCCAGGTGCAGTGATTACAAAAACGACATTTGCACCAATTTTGGAGAAGGCTATTGAAATCATACAACCGGAAACATTACAAAATGGCTTTAGAGCTTGCGGTTTATACCCGTTCGATACTAGCGCAATTGATTATTCTAAATGCCTAGGTAACAGCAATTTAGATGAAAATGAAGGCACTGCTATTGCTACTGAAAACAAAGTTATGAATTATATTACATTCACCACTATTGTGGGAGCAGAAACAATTAAAAAATTTGAAGCTCTTCACAGTATTGTTCCAGAAGACGCTTACGAAGAATTTTTAAATTTATACAAGATATGGAAGTGGTTTGGAACTAGGAACAATTCTTCAGAACAAAATGTGCCGGGAACAGAAGAAATAAATGTTTTAGAGGAACCTCAAGTAGAATTCCCAAATAGAGAAAACGTAAACCATAATGGAATATCAGTAGCCATTGTACGGGAACCAAATAAAGCTGATCAAAGTATTCAGAACACCTCAAAAATACATATAATCGCCAACGTTGTTGTAAACCCACCTAACGATAACCAGCAGATTACTTGCAATGGCGAAGACAATTTATCAAATGGTGGAAGTCGGAAATCAGAACAAGCTAATGATTGCTCGTTGTCGATTCAACGAATTACAAACTCTCCAGTTATTGAAACAACTCAATTAATAGAACAAAACCATATCCTCACACCAACTTTGGTGAAGTCGCCATTTCTTGGAGATTACCTTACTTTGCCGGAACCTCCAAAACGCAAAGGTAAGAGAAATATTGAGAGACTTCTATTTGCCATAACTTCAAAGAAATTTCAAGAAATGCATGAGAAGAAACAGAAACTAGAACTGGAAAGAGAGAGGCAAAAGGCGGAGAGAAAAAGAAAACGTGAAGAAATAAAGATAAGAAGAGAAACTACATGCAAAAAACGAAACAGGGGAAATGATGGAAATCGTATTCACAGTAAGAAAATTATCAATTGCGAAGATTGTAAACACTTTTTTCATAAATCCTGCATACCAAGATCGCACCGTATTCATATTCCAAACGATGATGAGAATGACAACTTTTTATGTCATGATTGTTACAGAGAGGAGAGCGATGCCGAATCTGATATTGTGATGGCTTCGTCAGATATAGCATATGACAGCGACAAGAGCCAAACGGAAAATATAATTGAGATGTCTATAATAAATTTGTTGACTCCAATGCAGAAATAGACTTGTTATACGAATTATATCAAAGTGAAATAAAAAAATTATTATAGGCTATTAGTTTTCATATTTACTACCTAACTTAGTTTTGTATTTTTGATCACCATCTCTTTTTTTGTAATTTACGGTTAATAAACTAATTTTGTAGATGTTTATTGTTATTGTATCTTAATAATTAAAGAGGTTTAAGCAAATAAATGAGGGGTATAGAATCAGAAGCGGCAATCTCCATTTTTGCACAAAATGAGTTGTGCACGTCAATGGATGCCTCGTTTCAAGAGCTATCTATCTAGATATAATAGTAGCATCAAACGCGTCAGTGTCCTGTGTATTTAGACTGTTAAAAGTTGCGGTGAGAATCAATGTCGGCAATCTCCATAGCATCTTTAGTATCAAAAGCGGGAACGTCCATTTACGCCAATCACGTTGCACCATTAGGATCACATGTTGTTTGTTATGATTATTCATCGCATGGCGTGTTCCAACAAAAGCTGGAACGTTGTCTGAACAAAGTTAATGCCGTATTTGTGTAAGATTATTCTGCTAAGATTAATTGAATATTGTATAGTGGAGTTATGGAAGTTAATGCTTCTCCAGTAACGCCGACGAAGGCGAGGAAACGTATCTCTCGGCCGGTTACATGGAAGTGTAATGTTGCTAAAAAGCTAAGGTTAGTTTTTTTACTATTTTCCTCATAAAAACTGAAATTTCAATCATTTAGATATTCTGCAAAGGGGCTGCCTGTCTATCCTACATGTGGACACAAAACCGTTGCATTCCAGTGTGCTAGATTGAAAATGCACGATATACAGGAGTTCCATAAGATGTTTTTTGCCTCCCCAAATAAGATGGTTCAAGATGCCTTTATTTTAAAGTACTGCAATATACTTCCTTGTAAGCGTCGTAGGCCAAGGAATCAATCGCATGCCCCAAAACAATTCCATATACAATGTTATATACGTAACCACTCAAAGGAAAATGTTCCTGTTTGTCAGAAAGCATTCTTAAAAGTTTTGGGTATAACAAAACATAGGCTAGGTTACGTAATGAAAGCGTTTATGGCTACCGGAAAGCAGCCTTCTGAAAAAAAGAGGAGGCGACCATAAATCTGCAAAATACAAAGACAAACAAGACGCAGTTCAACAGTTCATCAACAAGCTGAAGTGCATAGAATCGCACTATTGCCGCAGTGAAACAGCCAGAATGTATCTTCCTTCTGAACTAAGTATAAAGAAATTATTTAGAATGTACATAACCCAGACAACGCCAGACTTGGTAGTAAAGCACTCTTATTTTCGTCACATATTCAATACCAAATACAATCTAAGCTTCAAAACACCACGTACTGATGTTTGTTCACAATGTTTACAGTTGTCAGAACGCCTTAAGCATGAAACTGATCCGCACATAAAGTCCACGATTATGACGGAAAAGAGGATTCACAAACTGAGAGCCAATGCGTTTTTTGATTTATTACGTGAAAATAGCAATGAGATTATAACGCTTTCCTTTGATTGTGAAAAGAATCTAGTACTACCAAAAGTACCAGATCAAAGCGCCTACTATTCACGACAGCTTTACATGTACAATTTTACAATCGTTCAAGGGTCTTCCAAATCCAAACTTACCAAGGACAATGTATTCTCATACTATTGGACGGAGGAAAAATTTGGGAAAGGCTCCAATGAAATAGCTTTCGCAGTATTTGATCGACTAAACAAAATCGATTTTGGAAAAAATGATGAACAAAAAATCCTTCGCTTGGTCGCTGATGGTTGCAGTGGCCAGAACAAAAATTCAACGTTGATTGGTATGTGCAGTAAATGGTTGGTAACTGCTCCACTTAATGTCGCAAGCATCGAACTAGTGTTTCCAGTAACCGGTCACTCTTTTTTACCACCTGATAGAGTTTTCGGGCAAATTGAACGTAAACTTAGAAAAAGGGAGGTCATAGCGATGCCAAGTGAGTATGTGGAAATATTTTCTGAAAGTGCGACTACTGTTGAACTTGGTCAAGAATGTCGCGTTTTCGATTGGAAAACGGCAGTACAGGAGGTGCTAAAGCCGCCCGGTTCTTGGGGTTTTAAATTCAAAGAGTGTAAAAGGTATTTCCTCAAACGTGTACGATCTGGAAATGTTGTAATAAGAGGCGAAGTGAATTACAAAAATGATTTGGGCACGTTTGTTGGTATTACAAAGAAAGGAAAAACTACAAGATTGATTGATCCCGACGAAATCTCCTCTGGAAATCACCAGGTAAAGCCACTAAAATTACGCGATGTGGCAACATTGCTAGCCAAACATTTTGGAGAAGGTTGGAGAGCTTTACAGGACCTAAGTTATTGTGCCAACGTTATTCCCGAGCAGATAGAGAATATTGAAACTGAAGAAGAATCTCATAATGTGCCTGATACAACCTGCGAATTTATTCCAGAACTTCCAGCGATACTGGTTTAAATATTTGCCACGATTATTTGATACAAAGCTGTTTTTAGTCATTTAGGATGAAAATATAAGTTGCGTTATTAATATAATGTGTTGTTAAAATACTACTAACATTAATATACAATAAACCGCTAACTGACTTGTGTTTGCAAACCTTAATTTTCCAAAACAAAACCGACAATCTCCAAATGTGTGGGAATCAAATGCAGCAATCTCCATTTGTTAGAACCTAAAGCGGCAATCTCCGTAATACAACTATTTTTTTCTCTTCTTTTACTAGTATTAGAACTAAAATCACACCGGTAATAGTTATTGTGGGCATGCTACGTCCAAAAGGCACAATCTGCTTTAGTGTGACATGATTTGGATAGCCACTACGGTTTTTCGCTTATATCTGAAATGTAACTAAGTGGGAGATTGCCGTTATTGATTCTATACCCCTCAAATATGTATGTACTTTTAACAGTGTCCAATAACTATGTTTCCAATGTCCAATGATTATAAAAACTGTCCAATAACTGTATTTTTTAGTATGATTATTTAAACAATTTATTTGAAACATTTCCATAGATTACAACTATTTTCTATAAATGCCACCTTCATAAACATACTTTAGGCTTTCCAATGGTATAGTCACATTTACTTTTACAGTTATAGTTAGAATTCTTTGACATTTATTTGGATAAAAAATGCTTAACTGTCCAATAACTGTCGGGTTTACCCTACTTACCTATAGCTATGAATTTTTCACAAAACAAAACGAATTCTGATAACGAATCAAACCAAAATTAAAATTCTAAAAATCAACTAAAATATATCGATTCTACAAAATTTATAACTAAAAATAGATTCTAAAAAATTATCACGAAACGTTAGAAAGAGAAAATATATAAATAAAAATTTTTAAATATTTTAATCAAGGTAATACCTATCGTAAATAGGAATTAGAAGGAGACAACGAGAACCAAAAAGAAAAACAGTAAAATAATATCAAAAATAAACGAAGTTCTAACAGATCAATCGACGCTATCCCTTCCGAATCCCTGAGTGAACTGATACGTCCGAGTCATGTTCAGCGCCGCATCCCCACGCATAATCGGTTTGGCAACGCTAGTATCGTTAGCATCCTAAGGTTCTATTCGTTCAATCTGTATATCGTATGTATATAAGAATCATGGAAAAAGTAGAGTGCTGTAGATAGACGTGGGCCACAGGTTGGAGTGGGCCATCCGAATAACTGTAAGACAAGTGACATCTATGTTAAGCCGCGCACATTATTTATCGTATTTTGACGCGAGCTCACTTTTAGGAAGCATTTGGCGGTTATAAACCTACTCTCGCACTGTACAGAGAAACGCGCTAAGAATTTCGCCGAGAAAGTTTTTACCCTCGACCGCTTTCACGCTATTTGTCATCGCATTCTTACGAGAAAAACTCAGATAAATATGCAATATGTTATTTGGACATATAATCTTTGAAATGCAAAAAAATTGTTGCCCATTATTCACATTGTGTTTTTGTGGGATGCATATGCAAAAAAGGCGCTTGTAGATAGAAATGGGCCGCTATTTGTGGACAGACATGGGCCACTTGAGTAATGCCGTTCTTTGCACAGTAAAGTGTTTTTATCAATTATGCAAATGTCTTATTTACTTATTCTTATCATTTCAGCCATCATGCCTCCCCCAAAAAAAAGGGAAACTATCAAAAAAGGCCAATTCTTCACAATCAAAAAAAAGGCAAAAAAATTAAGTCTTCGGTTTCTTCAGATGAAGACATCGTTTTTTGCATGATTTACAATAAACTGATGCCAGCAAAGCTGACAAGAAAAAACTCCATCGAGTGCGATAACTGCGACAGACGCTTCCACTTAAAGTGCGTCGATATGACCAACTGCACCGACTTCACGTGCGCCAATTGCGCCTAAAATCTGTGCTTGAACATTGCAAAATGTTTTTTTTGCAACACCTTTGTCATTCCAACTTTATTACTCCTTCTTTCCAGACATTAAATGAACATAATTATTGAAGTCACTGTTTTTTCAAATTTTAACCCTCATTTCGTGTAAACTATTTTGAATTTTGCAAATTTGACAACGGATTCGTAATCAACGCCTTTGAAAACCCCCAGGACAAGAATTTGTAGCATATAGCAGCATTTTTTCAGACAAAAATTAGGGTAGCCCACTTCTCCCTACACTTTCGGAAAACACGGAAAATACACAGAAATACTTCAAAACTTCATTGCAAGCATCTACTATGACGGAAAGTTGCGTTTTGGAATACCCTTGCGATTAAAAAAAAATTAAGAAAAAATTTTCATTTTTCACCATTTTACAACCAAAACTAAAAACGTGACCCGCTTCTGTCTACAGCACTTTATATAATTACAAGAAGACAAGAAGAATATGAAGAATACAAACAAAAGAGAACCGAAGCAAAAATAGCAATTAAAGAAGCAAAAAAAGAATCATGGAAAAAATTTGGAGAAAAAATGAGGAAGAATTTCAGCGAAAATCAGAAACTATTTTATGAATAGTAATAAGCGAAGAAGACAAAATAATGGAGAGATGGAAACAATACTTTGAAGAATTGCATAAAATAGAGGGAGAATCAAAAATGAAAGTAACAAAAATAGATGAGGAAGATCAAAGGGAAAAGAACAGGCAGGAAATAAAACAAATCACAGAAGAAGAATTACAAGAAGCGATAGCGAAATTAAACATGGGGAAAGCCCCCGGAGAAGATGAGATAACCACAGAAATTATTAAATTCCTAGGAGAGGGAGAATCGGAGAAACTATTCGAAATATTAAATACAGCAATAAGAACAAAGAAAATACCGAATGGTTGGAAAACAGGCATAATACTACCGATATATAAAAATGGAGACAAAAGAGTTTGCAAGAATTATAGAGGAATCACCCTCCTAAGTACAACAGGAAAAATATCAACAAGAATTTTGGAGAAAAGGATAAGAGCAACCATAGAAAATACAATAGAGGAAACACAATGCGGCTTCAGAACATGCAGAAGTACCCTGGACCCCATATTTATAATACGGCAGGCAAGTGAAAAAGCATTGAGGAAAAACAAAGATATACACATTTGCTTCATCGATCTCGAAAAAGCGTTCGAGCGAATAAAAAGAGATGACATTTGGAAAACACTAGAAAAGAGGGGGATAGACAGAGAAACAATTGATATACTAAAGGAAATGTACAAAGATGACGCGAACTACGTAATAATGAAATATCTGGAAAATTTAAAACGGAACTGGGTGATAAACAGGGTTGTGTCCTGAGCCCATTACTGTTTGCGGCAGTGTTTGATGACGCAATAAAGAAAGCAAAGAAGGAAATGAAGAAACTAAGGCTGGGAAAATGGAAGAAACAAAAAATAGCAGAACTCATGTTTCCTGATGATATGGCACTCCTAGCGGAATCAGAAAAACATCTACAGCATAACCTAAATACACTACAAAACGAACTGGATAAGATAAATATGAAAATAAACATAAATAAGACAAAAAGTATGATTATATCAAAAGGAAACAAAACACATGACATTAAAATAAACGGACAAAGCATAGAACAAGTAGAAAACCATAAACATTTGGGATCGTGAGAAAAATGGAAAAATAGACAGTGAAATAAACGAAAGAATGAAAAAAGCAGGAAAAATATTCAACACAATGAAAACGACATTCCTAAGTAAAAGAGAAATTGACGAGAAAATAAAAACCGAAGCAGTAAAGAAAATAGTCAGACCGACAATAACATACAGTAGCGAACCGTGGACGTTCACAGAAAAACAGAAATCTAGAATAAACGCAATGGAGATGAAATTCCTCAGGAAGATTAAAAACAAGACAAACTAAGAATCGAAACATTTAGACAACAACTACGAATAGAGACCGTAAACGACAAAATAGGAGAAAACCAGCTAAGATGGTTCGGACATGTTTGCCGAATGCCAGAGGAAAGACTTCCAATAAGAGTATATATGAAACAAGAACAACAGGTAAAATGCCAAAAGGAAGACCTAGGAAAAAAATGTGAAGAGGGAGTAAGAGAAGACGCCAAAAAACTAGGTATTCAATGGGAAGGAATAAAGGAAGAAACGAAAAACAGAAAACTGTGGAGAGAAATATATGAGAAGGAATGAATAACCTCAACTCAAACTGCCTTACACCTCGCGCTTAATAAAATATCGGGACATAGGAACTGTTGAGTCAGATAAGAGAGGAAACCACCCCAATAGACCTAAGATAATTAGTAATGATATTAAAAAATGTAAGGCAACACATTCAGTTATTCCCAGTTGTACCTTCGCATCACATAAGAAAAAATCCATCACGTCTGTACTTAGAACAGGGTTTAAACATTTCCAAGATGTATCGAATGTATTAAGTACACTGTGAACAAAACGAAATTGACACAATCGCTACCTCACGTCAATATAGAGATATTTTTAACCAAGAGTTCAACATCAGTTTTTTTAAGCCAAAGAAAGATCAGTGAGATTTGTGCTCAGCTTATAATACTGGAAATGACGATATCAGATCTAAAATGGAAGAGAGCTATACCAGTCACATTAGTTATAAGGAAACGGTGAGAACTTTGAAAGAGGCTGATAAAACAGCAGCTATTGAAAATGAAAAATATGCTGCGCCTTCTTCGATTTACAGAAAGTGCTTGTGACACCACACTCTGACGTTAGTCAGTTTTATTATATAAGCAAATTACATACATACAACTTCACTGTTTACGATGCAGGGAACAGGAAGGGCTACTGTTTCGTATGGCACGATTAAATTTCCAAACGAGGGCCAAACGAAATCGCCAGTTGTATATGGCATTTTATAAAACTACAAAAAGAGCAGGGAGTTGAAAAGTTGATTTCTACTCTAACAATTGTGCAGGGCAAAATTGCAATCGCTTTGTTTTTTCCATGTTTGCACAGGCAGCAAACAGTTTTCAGCTATTGATCATTCATCGCTTCTTGGAAAAGGGGCACATGCAAGATGAGGGCGACAGTATGCATGCAGTTATCAAGAATGCAAAGAAACGTGTTCCCTCTGTTTACACCCCGTATCATTGAATTACATTAATTGAAATGTCAAAAGTAACAGGTGAGCCTTATGTAGTTAAAGAAATGTCACAGGAATTTTTTTTTCTTTTAAAGTAATGACTGATAAGCAAAACTGATCGAAAGATCGTAACGGAAATCAGATAAAAATTAGCAAGATCAGAGACATAGATGTTGACCCAGAATAATTAAAACTTAATAATACCCTTTCATTTAGTTACGATTATAACTGTAATGATAAAGAAATGTTCAGAACATGACTAATCGAAGACCGGTTTTTGTGTTAACACATTCCTTCCAGGTAGTTGTGATTTGTTTGTTGCTGTGAATTCAAACAAGTTACCTATATGTTTTTGTAAGCCTTACATGAAATTTCTTTTCTTTGTTAATGTTTGTTTATGATAATAAACATAATGGATATTATTTTTTGACATAAACTTTTATACAGTAACTGACTTTTGTTTCTCTTATTTTCCACGAAAAGAGTCGTAACTCAATCAAAATACAAAAAATATTAAAGTTAATAACAAAAATAGAAAATGCTAGTAATCTATTAGCAATTAGAAGTATATTCACAAATATAAAAGATTCCGCAACATTGCATTCATTAATAAAATTAACAAATATTTTGTAAATCTTTCAAATCGCTTTATTTCACATCGATGTAAAATTAATTACTACAGTCTTCGTTGCATGAGTCGTTGTGTAGAAGTTCCAGTACAACGAATTAGGTTGAGAAGTGGACGTCGTGAATTGCAAATTGTATGTGACGTGCGGATATAATAAAATATCGGCAAAGAAATTGTTAAATGATGAAGGTTACAATTACGATTCGAAAATTTGCCGTTGGATAATAATATTGATACTGAGGAAGAAAGCAGCGATGATGAAGAATATGACATCTCTCCATCAATAGCTGAAAGTAACCAAGCACAGCAACAATGTATGGGAGAGTTAGAAACAGAAGGTAAAACTAATATGTCAGAAACTGTTGGAAACAATACCCAAACCAAAAAAGAAGAAATAGACAGAAAATGGAACAAAAGGGCCATTGAGATTGTAGGTTTTACTCATGCCTCTCTAGAAGGACCTGTTGAAGAGTTTTTTATGCGAGGTCATACAGCTACAGACTAGTATTTGAAAATGTTCGGGGCATCGGTTGTAACTGATATTGCTTATCAAAGTGTTTATCAATTTGTACAGCACACAGACGATCAAAATCTTGAATTTGAAAGAGAGCGACCTATTAGCGTTTATTGGCATAAATTACTTTATGGGATACCATTCTCTTGCTAGTTATAAAAATTAATTGATGTCAGCTGAAGATTTAGGTATTCCATTAGTATCTAAAACAATGACTTTTTTCTTATGTGTGTGTTCTTATGTGTGGGTGCTTAGTTGCATTGACTTCGTAAACTGTATTACTTGTCTGGCTATCAATGCAAGTCTCGCGGTGTAGTTTTTGTGTGTGTAAATTGTGTTCAAATGGCTTTGTGACAGCATTAGGGTCAATCGGGGTAATGGGAAACTAGGGGTAAATGGAAACATCCACGGCATTTATTTAAATAGCGCGCGTCTTGTATTTGCATGTGTTAGTGAGTTCCCTCGGCGGTCACTGGCGCCGCATTACACAAATTTCATGGCTGCTGCACAGTTGTTGCGACGGTAAGTAGTATATAATTTTACGGATCGAAGGAGTTTTACGATGCTTTCACGTAGGTGCTGCATTAATTTTCGTATTTTGGACCGCGAATGTTAGAATAACAAACTAAAATAATTACGTGGTAAGTAAATGTTGTTGCTACACTGTGTAGGTTAGAATGCATCGGTCAGATAATCACAATGGAATAATTTGCTGTTTTCATTTACCCCAAGAAAAATTTAATGTGGGGTAAATGAAAGTAGTGTGAACTAGAGAGAACTAGACCACTCCATGCTCCCAAAATTTCTAGCAGCAGTAGATGCGAGAAATTACCCCCTCCACTTTAGTTCGAAACGTGGCCACCGACATTTTGTAGGGCGCGCTGGAGTCGCGAGCGCTCCATATGCACGGGTAGGCGAGACGTGACGTAAATAATTCTGGTTTAAATGTATATACAGGTAGGTGAAACGTGACGTAAGCAAGATGGACAAGAAACAACGCAGGGATAATATTTTACTCTTTATTATAAGTTTAAAACGCACAGATAACATTTTAGTCTTTATTACAAGTTTAAAAATATGTATATATACAGGTAGGTGAAACGTGACGTAAGCAAGATGGACGTCTGTACAAGAAACGGATAACATTTTATTCCAAGTTTAAAAATTTACATAATGCGGTTATATTAGCGATAGAACATACTTTAAGAACATTTTTATGATACATACAACATTTACAACTTGTTTTTATTAGATTTGGAGTATTTTCAACATGTTCTAAATTTACAATAGGATTATTAATATATGAATCAAAGTTTCATTATTTACATGAGCAGTCACAGGTTTCTTCATCGCTCTCTTCTATGTCACTCTCTTCAGTATCACTTTGCAGACCATCTAAATTGTACTTCCGTACAAGATAATATGGTAGATGATCGATATTAAGACAATACTGCAAATTATCTTGAACTAATATGGCGATTAGATCATCCAAGTTGATTCTCTTCTTTTGATAATTTTCTATAGCTTCCAGGGCATGGTCAAATTCACTGTAACGTTTCTGTCGATCTTCATTATTCGTATCAGCTTCTGGTCGATTTCCATCCAACACAAATTCCCGGTAACATGCATCTATATTCTTTTCCATTCGTTGTATGGTAGATTCTAAATCCACAGCTTTAGGCCAGTGTGTTTCTTCATACGCCATCCACATCGTGAAACTGTTAAACTTAGACTAACAGCAGGAACGATTGACTACTGACAAGAGGGGAGATGGTGGATACATGGTGGGGTGTAAATAGCGAGCGGAAGGCTACGAAAATTAATTTCAGTTGCAAAGATTTGTGTGTTTATGTCAGTCATAGGTTGCGCTTAAAATGAATTGTGACATGTCAGTTGAACCGTTAGATTTGTTAGACAAATTGTTACAAAAATATGAAGAAGAAATTAAAATAGAGACACGTCTCATCAATGAAGTAATTTATCCTATAAGCCAATCGTATTCGATATCTGTCGGCTTCAGTCCAGCTAGAGGTTTTATTGCAACAGTAAGCATAATACATAGAAATAAAAGTCGAATAAGTTTTACAAGTTTTGATTGGGAGGAATTTCTAAAATATAGTGATCATTTTAAAGAGCATGCATCATCAAGATATAATCATTGTGACCAAACTGAGCGAGAATATAATGTAGCAGAAATAGTTAAAATAAAATTAATTTATACTGGCAAGTGGTTCAGGCCAGCATTATACGTAGAATGTCGCGGTAGGACATTAACATTGTGCAAAGCAGATATTGTAAAGTTGTTGCGGCTATCACCTCTGGTAAATCAAAGACTACAACGACTATCAAACATGGATTTTCTACGTTATTATAATCACTTCTTACATCTACTAGTTGAAAATAAAGAAACTATCACTGGAGAGCTTGAAGATTACGCAACAAACCTTTTATGCCCTGGACAACAAAATCAAATTGGATGGAATTCAGAGTATAGCAATTCTATGGTTGAAATATTACTGTTTCATTTTGTACATTTTAAAAACGATTTTAACAATTTATGTTGTATGTAGTATATAGTTATAATAAAACTTCTAGTCGTTTATAATATATATATTTATACTCTGTAACAAAACAAAAAACTTAATTAATAAATATACTACTCAATATGACTTCTTTATTTCTAACTATACGTTGATTATCAAAATTTAATTAATCAGTAAACTTCTTAATGCCAAATTTATTTATAAACTCAATATTGTATCAATCTAAAACATGTTGAGACATGTTTGAGAGCGCTAGAACGCACGATTTTTAATAAATTGTTTTTGTAATTAATACATGTATATATATGTTTAATACGAAATAATATGCAACAAATCTTTTGCATTACATACCTATGTATTTTAAAAATCTGTTTTTAAAATGTGATTTATTCAAGTAAATATATATATCAGACAAGCTTGCATGCATCTTTTACATGCAAGTAAAATATAATTTTAACATGTAGAAAAATTTCTTTTAACAATAATGTATGTACTATATATTTTAGAACATTGCATAGTGTAATTTTACTGATATTTTAGTGAAAATGATACAAAACACATGTATCGAAACGTAAAAGGAGGAATATATTAAATTTCACTTAATTTTGATCGTCATTACTCAACAAATTATAAAAAGAAAATTATACCAAACACGGTCGACAAATTAGACAAAATATAAAAAAGTAATTAATACACTAAGAAAAACGCATAAATATGTGACTTATTACACAGTTGTATCTTATCAAGACCCGATCTGTAAAGCTGTAAATAATTATGGTATAATTTGTCAAAATTTGCAAAGAATTAAATTATTTGCGGCTATCTCAGAATGAAACAAAATTATCGACAACGAAATACAAAATCAATTATAAATACCATTAGTAGTACACTAGCGCCACAACCAACGTCCCCTCCACACCCACACAATCCTTAACCCCTCCTGGAATCCTGCGTCCTGATATCCAGGAGGGATAGCTGCCGGGAATTCTGCTAGGGGGTCGACAAACGCGACCCGCTGCAAGGTCTACAAATATATATAACATAATGTTAGTTAGTAAAAATTAAATTTTACCTACTTTTAAATTTTCCGGCAGGATCCGGTCGAGTATTAAATAGATTTTTCCTTCTACAATAATACAAAAGATAACAAAACAATATATTTTAGAAATAATACAGACAAGCTTACCCATTGCAGCGTTTAAATTAAACTTTAAATATGTCTATCTGAATACTAAAACCGACTATATATACTCTCGAAAGGCAAAACGGCTTAATGGCCCTGCAATAAATTAAATGCAACTATGTATTTAATTTATGCAATTACAATAAATTAAATGTGACTATGTATTTAATTTATGCATTTCGCGAGCGCTTCATATGCGTTCATATGTAAATTTGCAAAGCCATTGTCGCAGCTGGAGTCATTTATAAAAATAAATCATTAAAAATTCTCGAATGCTTCTTAATCATCACATGCATGTAACGCGCAAGATGATATATCCAATATCATTACCATGATACAAGAGGTTCAAAACAAGAACACGGACATTTTCTAAAGAGTAATGACCTCGCAGGTGACCTGCAAACGTGCAAAACTGGTTAATATCCCCGCAATAAATTAAATACAACTATGTATTTAATTTATACAATTACAATTTAAATTGATGGTGCTAGTTTCGCGAGCGCTTCATATGCATTCATATGTAAATTTGCAAAGCCATTGCCGCAGCTGGAGTCATTTATAAAAATAAAACATTCAAAATTCTCGAATGCTTCTTAATCATCATATGCATGTAACGCGCAAGATGATATATGTAATATCATTACCATGATACAGGAAGTTCAAAACAAGACCATAGACATGCAGAGGACACTGCACTGCAACGTAAAGCAATTACCACTCGAGTAATTTATAAAAATACTAGAAGTAGGTACATATATAAGACGGTTTAGGAATGCGTCTTATTCAGATATAAGTCGTTGTGCATAGCCATACAAAATGGAAGATCTAAATCAAGTAACGTTAGGGTTTACTAAGGGAATTAAGCAATTGACCTCCTTGAAGTGAATGTGAAATATAGAGTTCTAAGTGCGAAAACTACGCATGGTAGATATGGCAAGACTGTGTTGTTAGAATTAGAAGAAAGCGTGGTATTTTTACCAAAAAGATACGTTAATGTGATTACGCAACAACACATTGAAAACTTTAATTCAAGAGGATATGCCATAGTAGTCAACGAAATAGTAAAATTTGGCGACAAGGAAACAGCAGTATTATCATTTCCATATGTTTAGGTAAGGAATTTATAATCAAGTTAACTAAAAATAGATTTTTCTTATTTATTTCAGTTTAAATTTATCTACATAGTTTTAAAAATAGATTTATTATAAGGAATTCATGTATAATGTCGCTAAAGGAATTGTGCATCAAAAATATTATTGAATGTATAGGCTTACAAGGAAACATTCTGAAGTTATTAGAGGAAATTCCGAAAACTCTACTTTGGCAAATTATAGGAAAAAGAGATGTACTACTTTGGAGTAAAATTTCAAAACATTCATTGAACGAATCCAATCCTGACACAGCATTCAGCGATATTGATTGGTTAAATTTCGATTTCGATTTTGATAACGACAATATTGACTTCTTTCTATATATAGTGTCATTTAAAAATTGGGAAGATTGGTATACTAAAGAAAAGTTGTGTGTGCGTTTTAACTATCTTACATACAATTCAATAAACATTTGCTATAGATGTTATATTCAGCTTACAGGAAAATATAATCCTATCGTGATTGAAGAACACTATCCAGTACTTTCAAGTGTCCTTTACGAATATGTACAAGATCGTGATAGTTGGTGCGGGATTTGTATAAAGAAGCCTTTGTTTAACGTGTATACCTTGAAAGAATGTTTCGAACTCACACATTCTTACGCAAACTATATTAAACGCCGTGTCTTCACTAAACCCAACCTTCATTATATTTAGTAGTATATTTTAGATATAATGGCAGAGCTCGAACAGCACCCATCGTCGTTGTCAACACCAATAATTTGCAGTTACTGTTCTCAAGTTTTCACCAGAAGGGCTAATATGAAGAGACACATCAACAGGATACACAAATGTTATTTGTGTGAAAAATGTGGAGGAACGTTGGAAACATGTGTGCATGTTGATCGGGAGACGAAAAGACAACGCTTGGACGCTGCGGCAAGTATTGAATGTTGCAATTTATCTTTTATTAATCAAAGACAATACAAAAACCATTTACGCTCTCAGACTCATGCTGCTAATACTGCACAAATTTTCGAACAAGGTGTCTATAAAATGCAAACGAGTTTCAATAATCGTATTGCTAGCTACAGAATTGTAGATTCTGGTACAACAGATATTTCTACGTTCTTGGAATCAGTTAAAATCAAAGTATGTAAATTAATTTATAACACCATTTTTCAATTAAAATCTTTAAAAGTTCAATTCGAATTATTTGCTTTTTATGCTAAATTCAATAATGATGAAGAGCATATCGAATTAAAATCGTTTAATACTAAATATGTAGTTGTAGTGGAATCTACAATTCTAGAGGATATATTTGATAAACTGGCAGATATTATAAAAACAAAGAGCGATGAGTTCCAAGAAAAAGATTCTGGATTTGCGTTTACTAAAATGTCACATTTGGAAGTTAATCTAAATTCGTTTAAACCAATTGAAGGATCGTCTTATATAAAGCTTCCTCCAAATATTGAAGTCAAAAAAGCTTGCATCAATATAAAATCTCGCGATGATAAATGTCTTGCTTGGGCGTTGACGGCTGCTTTACGTCCAGCTACTGCCCACTCAGATAGAGTTGCATCTTATCCACATTTTAGCACCGTGTTAAATTTAAAAGGTGTTGAATTTCCGGTTAAACTTAAAGATATATCAAAAATTGAAGAAATGAATAATTTAAGTATAAATGTTTATGGGTTGGAAGAAAATAAAAATTCGTTTACAGTAGTAGGACCAATTTATTATACCAACTTAAAACGAAATACTCATATAAATTTATTATATGTTGAAGAAAGTTCAAAATCTCATTTTGTGCTAATAAAAAATCTGTCAAGATTAATCTCAAGTCAATTATCTAATCATAATGGAGCAGTATACCTTTGCGATGGATGTTTAGTTAAGTTTCCATCACAACAAGATCTTAATAACCATTTGCAATATGATTGCAATAAAATCTGTTCTATTCTACCATCCACTCAGTTAAAAAAATGTAAAACGGGAGACATGATTCCAGAGAATATCTTGAAATTCACGAGTTATGAAAAACAATTAACAGTTCCGTTTGTCATCTATGCAGATTTTGAGTGTATTTTACAACAAATTCAAGATGAAGCTTTGCCAAATGCTTCACACACACATGTACCCTACAGTTTTGCATACAAAATTGTTTGTTCATTCAATGCTGCTTTAAACAAATTTGTTACATATACAGGTTTGGACAGTCCAAAAGTATTCATATCAAAACTAACAGAAGACGCACATTACATCTACAACACATATTTAAAACACACCAAACCTATGGAACCATTAAATTCATACGAACAGATAGCTTTTGATAATTCTGAACTATGTCATATTTGTCAATCACCTCTTGATGATACTAAGGTGATGGATCATTGTCACTTAAGTGGAGTATTCAGAGGGGCTGCTCATTCAAAATGCAATTTAAATTTTAAAATTCAAAAATTCATACCAATATTTTTTCATAACTTAAGTGGATACGATTTGCATTTATTTGTTAAGGATTTAGCGTATGACTATGAAGCTATAGATATTATTCCTCAAAATAAAGAGAAATACATCTCTTTAAGTAAGAGTCTTGTTGTAGATAAATATGTTGACAAGAGCGGTGTAGAAAAGTCAGTGTATTTAAAACTTAGATTTCTGGATAGCTTTCGATTCATGGCAAGCTCTATAGAAAAATTAGCTAAAAATTTAGCTCCTGAAAGTATGGTGCATATTCGAGAACATTTTGCAGAAGATGAAAAGTTTCTGTTAGCTAGAAGAAAAGGTGTCTTTCCATATCAATATATAGATTGCTGTGATAAACTGTCAGAAACAATACTACCACCAAAAGATAATTTTTTTAATTCTTTAACCAATACTGAAATCAATGATTCTGATTATTTACACGCGCAAACTGTTTGGAATATTTTCAATTGTCGAAATTTGCATGACTATTCAAACTTATATTTAAAAATTGATGTTCTGTTACTAGCTGATATTTTTGAGAATTTCCGAAAAATTTGTAGTAAGACCTATGCTCTCGATCCTGCTCATTATTATACAAGCCCTGGTTTAACTTGGGATGCTATGTTGAAATATACTCGCGTTGAGTTGGAGCTATTTACTGACATCGATATGCACCATTTCATTCAGAAAAACATTAGAGGTGGTATTAGTCAATGTTCACACCGCTATGTCAAAGCAAATAATAAATATATGCGCGACTATGATCCTAATACACCATCTTCTTATATAGCATATTGGGATGCAAATAATTTGTATGGATGGGCGATGTCGCAGCATTTACCTTATGCGGGTTTTCGGTGGCTTAGCAGTGTGGAAATTGAACAACTTGATGTATTAACCATCGCAGATGATGCAAATATTGGTTACTATCTAGAAGTGGATGTTGAATATCCAGTAGAATTACATGATAAACATAATGATCTACCATTTCTTGCTAAAAATACTGTACCTCCTACTTCTAAATTTCAAAACAAAAAACTGATAGCTGATCTAAATAATAAAGAAAAGTATGTCATCCACTACAGAAATTTAAAACAGATAATTCAGAATGGTCTTAAGGTTGTAAAAATTCATCGCGTATTAGAATTTAAGCAATCTGATTGGTTAAAACGATACATTGATTTGAATACACGGCTCAGACAGCTAGCAACAAATGATTTTGAGAAAGATTTCTACAAATTAATGAACAACAGTTGTTATGGCAAGAGTCTAGAAAATGTAGACAAACGTGTAGATGTTAAACTAGTGACACATTGGGAAAATGTGGGTCAAAAAAAGGGTGCAAAGTATTATATTTCAAAATTAAATTTTAAGAACGTTTCAATATTCGATGAGAGTTTAGTTGCAATTCAGATGGAAAGGTTGTAAAGTTTTATACGCCAAACCGACCTTTATCGGTTTCGCTGTACTAGAATTATCTAAGTTGTTAATGTATGATTTTTATTATAATTTCTTAAAGCCTCTGTACAATGATAATGTGACGCTGTGTTACATGGACACTGATAGTTTTATATTACACATTTATACAGATGATCTATATAACACAATCAGAGAAAACTTGACGAAATTTGATACATCCAATTTTAGTACAAATAACGTTTTTAACCTACCACTTAAAAATAAGGCAGTTTTAGGGCTTTTTAAGGATGAGAACGCAGGCGCTATCCAAACAGAATTTATCGCATTGCGTTCAAAAATGTATTGTAATAAAATAGATGGTAGAATTAAAAAGAAAGCGAAAGGTATAAAAAGCTATGTTGTGGAAAAGGAGATTAGTTTTGAAGATTACAAAAATTGTCTATTTGAGAAGGAATTAATTTATAGAGACCAGAACCTTTTTAGAAATTTTAAACATAAAATTTTTAGTATTAAACAGAATAAGTTAGCATTATCACCTTATGATGATAAGCGGTACATTGATGTGGATGGTGTGAATACGTTGGCGTGGGGGCATTATAAAATTAAGTAAGCTTGCACATATTGTTTCCTTCGTTCGTCTGCTGGAAGAAGTGGATATATGGTAAACCTTACTTACTTACTATTATTTATGTATTTTGTGTGTAAAACAAAGAATTATTACAGATGGCATCTTCATCAGTATTGGAATTTGTTATTCAACATTTAGATAGCACTGGAGGAAGTTTAAGAGATATTCAACCATGTGTAATTCGCCAGATACCAATATGGGTGTTTAAAACTTATGTACACCCGATATGGATTGAAGCAATGTGGAACTCCCTTTCTAAAGAACAGCAAGATAAACTTGCCCACTACAGATTATGCGTGAAACATCATAATCTATCAAACTGTCATGTGGATGGTCCAGCTCCGCCAATATACAAATGTAGTAAATGTAATTTTTAAGTTTTTTAATTTAAAATTGTAAACACAATTTCTTTTATTATACATGTTTATTATATACATATTTAACTATAAATTGACTTTTATTCTATGTTACAAAACATTAGTTTTATCAATCCAACTATTGTGGCTTTTATCAAAACCTAACCACTTGACGTACACTTTGCTCCCTTTTCTTCGTAAAACTTTTTCAACTAAATATGCATCTTGATGTTTCGCCTGTTGCAACTCCTGTTGATAGAAGCTACCAAGTATAGGATCCCCATTCATATCTTCCAATAAATAAGTCGCAGGATTAGTTAACTGGACTTTTGCAATTTTAAACAACTCAGTTGACCAGTTTGGAGTATATCCCTTGTCAAACAACGATTTATGTTTGCTTATGCGAACCACATCGTTTAATGCAAATTTTCGCTTTCCAGCTACTTTAGGACGATTATACGCACTTGACAACAAAGCAGATTCCTTGACAAGTGTTACATCAACAGGCTTCATTCCTATGGTTCTATGTATTGTGTGATTATAGCGTTTTGTTATATCATCTAAAATACTTTTCCAGTTATAATTACCTTGCAAACTAAATTCTTTGTACAATTTCTCCTTCAACGTACGAACCGCTCTCTCCGCTATTGAAGCCTTAGTTACGCTATAGGTGGAATAGTGATTAATTTCATATTTTTTCATCAACGCTTTGAATGATTGATTGTAAAATTCCTTGCCTGCATCAGTTTGTAGGTTTTTAGGGTTCCTCCCCTCTTTCAAAATTTTATCCATAGCATCTTTAACTTCCACAGCACTCTTGGTTTTCAATGGTTGTGTCCACAGATACTTGGAGAAGGCATCAATTACAACAAGAATGTATTTGTAGCCACGATTTTCGCGAGAGTACAGTTTAAAATCCGCTAAATCAGATTGCCACAAGTCGTCCAATCCTTTGATAATTACACGACGTCTTCTAAAGTTTCTTCTAGCAGGTTTATGTAGTTCGTTAACGATATCTTGTTTAATACGACTCATTTCTTCTCTATGTCCTCTATACGTTCACGCATTTCTGTTAATTTTGCCTGTATTCGCTGTTCAAGCGCATAAAGTTTATTGGTGAAATCATCTGGATGTATGCTCTTAAGACCGTTTTCCAAGACATGCAGTTTCAGTTTTAACTGGCTCTCACTATCTCGAATTTTGTTCTGTACGTGTGCATTCATTTTATTTTCCAGAAGTAGGACGTTGTTAATTTCTTTTTCATGTTTCTCCACCATACTTTTCAAGCTAGTGACAGTCCATTGCAAAGGTTGGACTTTGTTCCAGTGAACATCCGTCAATTCACTCGATATTGTGTCAAAATGACTACCAACTTCTTCAACCTGCACAATTACGTAATTTTTAGTAGCACAATCTTGTTTATCTTGCGGATCTTGAATATTACACAAACGGTTGCCACCCACATCATAGTTTCCATCTGATGTACGAGGTAGAAAAGTGGAATGTATTTCACCGACTTCACCCCTTAGATGACGTCCAAATTTATCGATTATAGTTTGATGTGTACTCCCACAACATTTAAATGGCGTCCAAACTTGTCGATGGTCATTCTATATGACACCTGCTTCTTTTAATTCTTCGATAATTGAAGCGATTTCGTTGGTATGTCCTGTATGACCCGCTTGCTCGGATGCTATTAATAACTTGAGTCGTTCAACAAGCTCATTTATATCATCCCAGTAGACGTATTGGTAAGCTCTATTGCTAACTAACATTTTCTGACCTTTCCCTTGAATCTTACCGCTTGCTCTTAGACTCTGCGTTGGCAACTCGGCTACAACTGTACGACCACTTTCAATACTTTCACCTGGACGAAACGTTAGCGGTTTGATTATTTCAATATATTTGGTTCCCCTATTTCCTTTAATCTGCTGTTTGGGATCGTAACCACGACGGTGCACATTTGTGCGATTTAGTATATCACGATAGCGATCTAGATCATCTTTGTTATAACCAATTGGTTGAGACTTAAAAATTAATTCATAAAGCCCCGCAGTTCCTGTATAACGTATGCCACCAACAATAAGGTCCTTGCCTTCTATATCTAATATAGAATTTCCTAATTTCAATTTGTTAAGAACCGGATCAAAATGAACACCCGTTGTTGTATCATACTCGCCTTTCGTGTCAGTAAGTAAACCATCTATATATACTCTTGGCGTCATCTGATACTGTTCAAGGTATTCGTCAACACGCTCAGGATCTTTTTCAATCATTGACCGATATTCATCGCGAAATTGTTGGAACGATTTTTCAGTTTGAATCTCCTGGTTCTCTTCTTCTGTGAAAGGATCGTAGTCAACGTCAGTTTCGACCAGACGTCTGCTAACTGGAATTTTTCTTCTCTGAGGTGTTAGTTGGTCTGAAGTTTGTGAGGGAGCAGGTGGCGCTTCCAATTTCGATATTTCGGTCAGGGAGTTTGTAACGTTTTTTTTTTTTTTTGAGATCCTGAGCAATTTCAGATTTTATCGCATCGGTGTCAATTTCTTGTTTAATTCCTCCTGTTTTGAGTATTTTCTGAAGCGGTTCTGTAATTGGTTTAAACTGTTTTTCTAACAAGTTTTCCGCTTCAGCCTGACCCATCCGCATAGCAAGCTGTTTCTTTCGAATAGCCTTACTAGCTTTAATTATCTCAGAAGTAATATGATCACGCTTCATTGTTAATTACACAACTGCAGATCAACTAATGGTGATTCTATATTATATAGTGATCGAAAAGTTTCCGATATCTGCCTTTATCCAAATCGCTTTCTTTATCGATTACTAAAAAACCATATTTGTCTTTCCAGCAGCCTCCACACATTTCCTTGAATTTCTCAAACGTCATATCGGAACCAACATGCTCATCATAAATATGTCGTAAATTTAGATCGTCTTGCTTAAATAAAATTAGAAAATTGGCATTATCTCGGATTAGATGTTTGGGTATGCAAGCATAAGTTTGACATAGATAGAAACTATCCACAGATTTATGTCTTCCCATGCTAAAGTATTCCTTAATTTTATTCTGTTTATCTGTTGCAACATCATCAAAAATAAAAACAGAATTTTCACGTGCCTCTGATGGATCTAATATGTCTTCGCTCTCTTTAAAGGCAAAGTACTTCACTTGTGGTACAGTTTCCATCACTCGTTGCAGAAATTGATACTTTGGTTGATGTAGAGACTTGGAATAGATGTAGATATTGTCAAAGCGAAGACCATTCTTGTCAATTAATAGATTTAACATAACGTTAGTTTTCCCTCCACCGCTTGGTGCGCTTAGAATACAGCGTATATTATTTGGTAATAGTCGACCATGACGTTGTCGCGTTGACTGATTATTACTAAAGAGTGTATCTAAGTTTTTTATTTGAACGATATCCTTCTGTTTGCTGAGACGCATTGTTTAAGACTAATATAAGCAGACTGTAAGAAAGATTTTATAACATTTCATCAATGTTGTTGACGAGTGAAGGAAGTGGTCTTGTTAATTCCTTAATTAACAAATTGCCAATTGAATTGCATTTGCCTGGCTACCAGTATTGCGGGCCTGGTACAAAGCTTGAAAAAGGTTACAACGTGGTGATCGTGGCATAAATCCTCTCGACCAAGCGTGCAAGGAACACGATATTGCATATTCGCAAAGTTCAGATTTGGAACATCGACACGACGCTGATCGTATACTTCAAGAACGTGCCTGGAACCGTGTAAAATCAAACGACGCCAGTTTAGGCGAAAAAACAGCTGCGTGGGTTGTAACTAACGCGATGAAAGCAAAAGAAAGTTCGGTATGGGAATGAAAAGAAGACGTGTTCCGTTTAGGGAAATCAATTTTCGTAACAGCAAAGAACGCACTGAAAAATCATAGAATCGGAAATCTGAAGGAAGGTGCTAAATTGGCACTGGTAGCAGCTAGAGCTGCGGTAAAAAATGTTGGTGGAAGAAGAAACGTACGAACACCTCGAGTCATACCACTACCGAAAACTGGTGGTTTCTTACCATTCCTGATACCATTGTTTGCTGGTTTGTGTGCATTGGGGGTTTGGCTGGTGGAGCAGCTGGAATAGCGCAAGCCGTTAATAAGGCGAAAGCCGCGCAGAAAGAACTAGATGAGTCGCAGAGACACAATAAAACCATGGAAGCTATTGCTTTAGGAAAAAAGGTGATGGTTTATATTTGAGACCTTACCGCAAAGGTATGGGGTTATATTTGAGACCTTATCACATGAGGTCATCTTCCAACAAAAAAACTTCTAAACCGACTGCCACGCAGGGCATTGACCAACATTGACATTTTAAAGTTCGGTAACACACATCTTCCATATTTTCGCGGAGTATTTATGAGAGATAATTTACCGAAAAATCCTAAAGACTCTGAGTGTGCAGTCGTTAATTTGGACTCAAATATTGGACCAGGAACGCATTGGGTAGCATACTTTAAAGAGGGATCTATTGTTGATTACTTTGATTCATTTGGAAATTTGAAACCGCCCAATGAATTAATCCATTATTTAAAAAATTGTGATATTGTATATAATCATGATGCATATCAAAACTATGACAGTATCAATTGTGGACACCTTTGTTTAAAGTTCTTGTATGAGAAGTGTTACAAATAATCATGTCGCATACGTTTACATTGAGAAGTACAAGCAATGCGTTCAACTCTACTTACTATCCACCGATTGAATTAGATCCTAGATATGAATATGCGCTTGGATTGATTGGTTTACATACTTATAACACGATACCCAACATTCATGATGGACAAAATAAGTTTTATTATGATGACCAAGTTTTAACAATACCAACAGGGGCTTATGAAGTAACTGACATTGAAGAGTACTTACAAAATTTTTTAGCCCCGAATGCCGCTAACAAGAATGCTGTAATTTCTCTAAAACCTAACAATAGTACTCCAGCAATGTGAACTAACAAGCAAGTTTTCCATAGACTTTACAAAACCTGATTCTATTGGAGGAATGTTGGGATTTAGCAAGAAAGTGCTTCAACCAAACGTACAACATGTGTCAGATATTCGAATCCGAATTATTAAAGTGGTCACCATTCGCGTAGAGTGTAATATTGTCACGGCAGCCTACTACGACGGACGTTTATCGCATACATTATTCGAATTCGCGCCTTCAGTTGAACCTGGATTTAGTATCAACATTGAACCTAAAAATATTATTTATCTTCCAATCAATACTACACGTATCGACAACATTTCTCTCCGATTGGTGGATCAAGACGGTGATTCTGTGGATTTTCGTGGTGAAGAAATCGTTATTAGGTTGGAATTGAAGAAATATGGGATTGGATTTTAATGGTTATAAAACCCTCAGTCATCCTCATCACTCAGCAGTCGTAAAACAGACGTTAATCAATTAACACGCGAAAATCGAGATTTCCTTGTATCGTTGGGGTTTCAAATAAAAAAATAATGGATACGCCTCGACATATTCCAAGGTCTTCAATTCGACGAAGCAATAACCAAGAAGCAACACCATACTTACTATCCTAGAGTGAGTAATTTTAAAACGAGCGATGAAATACGCATTTCCATTCAACATCAAGATGTGTATACACTGCCATCAGAAAGTTTTGTTTATATCGAGGGGAGATTTAAGCCTGATGCAGCTGGCAACGGCACTTGCGAACTCACAAATAACGCCTACGCCTTCTTGTTTGATCAAATTAGGTATGAGATTAATGGTGTGGAAGTAGACAGATGTACAAAGCCTGGAATTACAAGCACTATCAAGGCTTACATATCATACGGTGATAATGAGACAAAGTTTCTCGAAATGGCTGGTTGGTGTCCGAACAGTAAAACGCAGCCTACAATTGCACCAAGCAACAAATTCAATGCCTACATCCCCTTAAAGTTCTTCCTAGGATTTGCAGAAGATTATAAAAAAATAATTATAAATGCGAGTCAAGAATTAATTTTGCTCCGAAGTGGGAATGATTTGAATTGCTATCAGAATACAACTACAGGTGGTACAAAGGTTGCTTCGTTCGATATTGATAAAATAGAATGGCATGTTCCCCACATCAATGTAAACGATGAAATTCGTTTGAAACTTTTGAAAACGTTAAATAGTAACAAATCCATTTATATACCCTTCAGAAAATGGGAACTATTTGAATTACCATCTCTACGTAAAACAACAACGGACGTATGGCCAATCAAAACAAGCACCAACTTAGAAAAGCCTCGTTATGTTATCGTTGCATTTCAAACAGCTCGAAAAGATATTCTAACAAAAGATTCATCTAAATTTGATCACGCATCGCTTACCAATCTAAAACTTCATCTCAATGCTGATAGCTTCCCGTACGACAACATGAATCTCCAGATTAATGAAAATAAATATGCTGCTGCGTATCGTATGTATGCATCCTTTCAGTCCAGCTACTATAACAGAAACAATCAGCCTTTGTTGAGTTATGAAAAATTTAGAGACTGTGCGTTATACGTAATTGATTGTGCCAATCAGAAGGAAGCAGTTAAATCATCTATTGTTGATGTTAAACTCGAGCTGGAGTCACTTAGTAGTTTTACTGAAGATACTACAGCTTACTGTCTCATTATACATGATAACATTGTTGAGTACACACCGCTGTCGGGTACTGTGAAGAAAATCATCTAAAAATGGATTTAGTAGTTGACATTCAAGGTTTCATGCTAAATGACGGCTTTGTTGTGAAAGAACTAGCGATCGGTGACGGTAAACAGCTGAACCACTTTGTATTTAAGCCTAACCGTTCATATCATAAACTTCAATGGAATGAAAAACGAGTGGTTAAGTGGTTGGAAAATAATCATCATTCTCTACGGTACAGCGATGGACATGTCAGTCAACGGGAGTTAGTCAACATACTGCAAGAATTCATAAATCCCAGAAGTATAGTTTTTGTAAAGGGACATCAAAAGCTGACATCCTGAAACAGTACATTAATAATCCTATTGTAAATTTAGAACATGTTGAAAATACTCCAAATCTAATAAAAACAAGTTGTAAATGTTGTATGTATCATAAAAATGTTCTTAAAGTATGTTCTATCGCTAATATAACCGCATTATGTAAATTTTTAAACTTGGAATAAAATGTTATCCGTTTCTTGTACAGACGTCCATCTTGCTTACGTCGTTTCACCTACCTGTATATATACATATTTTTAAACTTGTAATAAAGACTAAAATGTTATCTGTGCGTTTTAAACTTATAATAAAGAGTAAAATATTATCCCTGCGTTGTTTTCTTGTCCATCTTGCTTACGTCACGTTTCACCTACCTGTATATACATTTAAACCAGAATTATTTACGTCACGTCTCGCCTACCCGTGCATATGGAGCGCTCGCGACTCCAGCGCGCCCTACAAAATGTCGGTGGCCACGTTTCGAACTAAAGTGGAGGGGGTAATTTCTCGCATCTACTGCTGCTAGAAATTTTGGGAGCATGGAGTGGTCTAGTTCTCTCTAGTTCACACTACTAATGAAAACATAAAATAGGGTAATTGGAAACGTTCCCTTTTACCCCAAGTTTGAAATAACAATTAATAGTTTCTTTTATTGTTTAGATGCCACGAAAATATATCCGCAAGAAACCAGAGCGTACATACACAGCGGAGGACCTACAAAAACGCTGTTGCTGACGTCGCAACAAATAACCTGACTTACAGGCAAGCATCTGCTCTCTATGGCGTTCCAGTTAGCAACATTTTTAATAGAATAAAAGGGCGTCAGATTCCCGAAGGGAAACTAGGAAGTGGAAGAAAGTGTGAGTTACCACTTCTTGTGGAAACAGAGATCGCAAAATGTCTGGAAGAGCGGTCAAAAATGGGTTACCCATGTTCTAAAGAAGAACTGCTGCAGTTGGTGCAAGATTTTGTACTCAAAAATGGAATAGAAACAACACATTTATAAAAAACGTGTTGATTTGGACATGCCAAATGCTACAACTCTTCTTCTGTATGACGGGCACGCTAGTCATATCAGTTTGCGCATAATGCAATCTGCAATAGAGGCCAATTAATATATGTATTATATATACATATATGGAATAAATTGGTATTTAATTATTTGTTGTTTTATTGACCTCTAAGTGGAAATAAATCAGGAATTAAAAGATAGAGGCCAATATACAGATAATCAAATGAGGAATATATTAAATTTCACTTAATTTTGATCGTCATTACTCAACAAATTATAAAAGAAAATTATACCAAACACGGTCGACAAATTAGACAAAAATATAAAAAAGTAATTAATACACTAAGAAAAACGCATAAATATGTGACTTATTACACAGTTGTATCTTATCAAGACCCGATCTGTAAAGCTGTAAATAATTATGGTATAATTTGTCAAAATTTGCAAGAATTAAATTATTTGCGGCTATCTCAGAATGAAACAAAATTATCGACAACGAAATACAAAATCCAATTATAAATACCATTAGTAGTAGACTAGCGCCACAACCAACGTCCCCCTCCACCCCACAAATCCTTAACCCCTCCTGGAATCCTGCGTCCTGATATCCAGGAGGGATAGTACCGGGAATTCTGCTAGCGGGTCGACAAACGCGACCCGCTGCAAGGTCTACAAATATATATAACATAATGTTAGTTAGTAAAAATTAAATTTTACCTACTTTTAAATTTTCCGGCAGGATCCGGTTCAATATTAAATAGATTTTTCCTTCTACAATAATACAAAAGATAACAAAACAATATATTTTAGAAATAATACAGACAAGCTTACCCATTGCAGCGTTTAAATTAAACTTTAAATATGTCTATCTGAATACTAAAACCGACTATATATACTCTCGAAAGGCAAAACGGCTTAATGGCCCTGCAATAAATTAAATGCAACTATGTATTTAATTTATGCAATTACAATAAATTAAATGTGACTATGTATTTAATTTATGCATTTCGCGAGCGCTTCATATGCGTTCATATGTAAATTTGCAAAGCCATTGTCGCAGCTGGAGTCATTTATAAAAATAAATCATTAAAAATTCTCGAATGCTTCTTAATCATCACATGCATGTAACGCGCAAGATGATATATCCAATATCATTACCATGATACAAGAGGTTCAAAACAAGAACACGGACATTTTCTAAAGAGTAATGACCTCGCAGGTGACCTGCAAACGTGCAAAACTGGTTAATATCCCGCAATAAATTAAATACAACTATGTATTTAATTTATACAATTACAATTTAAATTGATGGTGCTAGTTTCGCGAGCGCTTCATATGCATTCATATGTAAATTTGCAAAGCCATTGCCGCAGCTGGAGTCATTTATAAAAATAAAACATTCAAAATTCTCGAATGCTTCTTAATCATCATATGCATGTAACGCGCAAGATGATATATGTAATATCATTACCATGATACAGGAAGTTCAAAACAAGACCATAGACATGCAGAGGACACTGCACTGCAACGTAAAGCAATTACCACTGAGTAATTTATAAAAATACTGGAAGTAGGTACATATATAAGACGGTTTAGGAATGCGTCTTATTCAGATATAAGTCGTTGTGCATAGCCATACAAAATGGAAGATCTAAATCAAGTAACGTTAGGGTTTACTAAGGGAATTAAGCAATTGACCTCCCTTGAAGTGAATGTGAAATATAGAGTTCTAAGTGCGAAAACTACGCATGGTAGATATGGCAAGACTGTGCTGTTAGAATTAGAAGAAAGCGTGGTATTTTTACCAAAAGATACGTTAATGTGATTACGCAACAACACATTGAAAACTTTAATTCAAGAGGATATGCCATAGTAGTCAACGAAATAGTAAAATTTGGCGACAAGGAAACAGCAGTATTATCATTTCCATATTTTTAGGTAAGGAATTTATAATTAAGTTAACTAAAAATAGATTTTTCTTATTTATTTCAGTTTAAATTTATCTACATAGTTTTAAAAATAGATTTATTATAAGGAATTCATGTATAATGTCGCTAAAGGAATTATGCATCAAAAATATTATTGAATGTATAGGCTTACAAGGAAACATTCTGAAGTTATTAGAGGAAATTCCGAAAACTCTACTTTGGCAAATTATAGGAAAAAGAGATGTACTACTTTGGAGTAAAATTTCAAAACATTCATTGAACGAATCCAATCCTGACACAGCATTCAGCGATATTGATTGGTTAAATTTCGATTTCGATTTTGATAACGACAATATTGACTTATTTCTATATATAGTGACATTTAAAAATTGGGAAGATTGGTATACTAAAGAAAAGTTGTGTGTGCGTTTTAACTATCTTACATACAATTCAATAAACATTTGCTATAGATGTTATATTCAGCTTACAGGAAAATATAATCCTATCGTGATTGAAGAACACTATCCAGTACTTTCAAGTGTCCTTTACGAATATGTACAAGATCGTGATAGTTGGTGCGGGATTTGTATAAAGAAACCTTTGTTTAACGTGTATACCTTGAAAGAATGTTTCGAACTCACATTCTTACGCAAACTATATTAAACGCCGTGTCTTCACTAAACCCAACCTTCATTATATTTAGTAGTATATTTTAGATATAATGGCAGAGCTCGAACAGCACCCATCGTCGTTGTCAACACCAATAATTTGCAGTTACTGTTCTCAAGTTTTCACCAGAAGGGCTAATATGAAGAGACACATCAACAGGATACACAAATGTTATTTGTGTGAAAAATGTGGAGGAACGTTGGAAACATGTGTGCATGTTGATCGGGAGACGAAAAGACAACGCTTGGACGCTGCGGCAAGTATTGAATGTTGCAATTTATCTTTTATTAATCAAAGACAATACAAAAACCATTTACGCTCTCAGACTCATGCTGCTAATACTGCACAAATTTTCGAACAAGGTGTCTATAAAATGCAAACGAGTTTCAATAATCGTATTGCTAGCTACAGAATTGTAGATTCTGGTACAACAGATATTTCTACGTTCTTGGAATCAGTTAAAATCAAAGTATGTAAATTAATTTATAACACCATTTTTCAATTAAAATCTTTAAAAGTTCAATTCGAATTATTTGCTTTTTATGCTAAATTCAATAATGATGAAGAGCATATCGAATTAAAATCGTTTAATACTAAATATGTAGTTGTAGTGGAATCTACAATTCTAGAGGATATATTTGATAAACTGGCAGATATTATAAAAACAAAGAGCGATGAGTTCCAAGAAAAAGATTCTGGATTTGCGTTTACTAAAATGTCACATTTGGAAGTTAATCTAAATTCGTTTAAACCAATTGAAGGATCGTCTTATATAAAGCTTCCTCCAAATATTGAAGTCAAAAAAGCTTGCATCAATATAAAATCTCGCGATGATAAATGTCTTGCTTGGGCGTTGACGGCTGCTTTACGTCCAGCTACTGCCCACTCAGATAGAGTTGCATCTTATCCACATTTTAGCACCGTGTTAAATTTAAAAGGTGTTGAATTTCCGGTTAAACTTAAAGATATATCAAAAATTGAAGAAATGAATAATTTAAGTATAAATGTTTATGGGTTGGAAGAAAATAAAAATTCGTTTACAGTAGTAGGACCAATTTATTATACCAACTTAAAACGAAATACTCATATAAATTTATTATATGTTGAAGAAAGTTCAAAATCTCATTTTGTGCTAATAAAAAATCTGTCAAGATTAATCTCAAGTCAATTATCTAATCATAATGGAGCAGTATACCTTTGCGATGGATGTTTAGTTAAGTTTCCATCACAACAAGATCTTAATAACCATTTGCAATATGATTGCAATAAAATCTGTTCTATTCTACCATCCACTCAGTTAAAAAAATGTAAAACGGGAGACATGATTCCAGAGAATATCTTGAAATTCACGAGTTATGAAAAACAATTAACAGTTCCGTTTGTCATCTATGCAGATTTTGAGTGTATTTTACAACAAATTCAAGATGAAGCTTTGCCGAATGCTTCACACACACATGTACCCTACAGTTTTGCATACAAAATTGTTTGTTCATTCAATGCTGCTTTAAACAAATTTGTTACATATACAGGTTTGGACAGTCCAAAAGTATTCATATCAAAACTAACAGAAGACGCACATTACATCTACAACACATATTTAAAACACACCAAACCTATGGAACCATTAAATTCATACGAACAGATAGCTTTTGATAATTCTGAACTATGTCATATTTGTCAATCACCTCTTGATGATACTAAGGTGATGGATCATTGTCACTTAAGTGGAGTATTCAGAGGGGCTGCTCATTCAAAATGCAATTTAAATTTTAAAATTCAAAAATTCATACCAATATTTTTTCATAACTTAAGTGGATACGATTTGCATTTATTTGTTAAGGATTTAGCGTATGACTATGAAGCTATAGATATTATTCCTCAAAATAAAGAGAAATACATCTCTTTAAGTAAGAGTCTTGTTGTAGATAAATATGTTGACAAGAGCGGTGTAGAAAAGTCAGTGTATTTAAAACTTAGATTTCTGGATAGCTTTCGATTCATGGCAAGCTCTATAGAAAAATTAGCTAAAAATTTAGCTCCTGAAAGTATGGTGCATATTCGAGAACATTTTGCAGAAGATGAAAAGTTTCTGTTAGCTAGAAGAAAAGGTGTCTTTCCATATCAATATATAGATTGCTGTGATAAACTGTCAGAAACAATACTACCACCAAAAGATCAATTTTTTAATTCTTTAACCAATACTGAAATCAATGATTCTGATTATTTACACGCGCAAACTGTTTGGAATATTTTCAATTGTCGAAATTTGCATGACTATTCAAACTTATATTTAAAAATTGATGTTCTGTTACTAGCTGATATTTTTGAGAATTTCCGAAAAATTTGTAGTAAGACCTATGCTCTCGATCCTGCGCATTATTATACAAGCCCTGGTTTAACTTGGGATGCTATGTTGAAATATACTCGCGTTGAGTTGGAGCTATTTACTGACATCGATATGCACCATTTCATTCAGAAAAACATTAGAGGTGGTATTAGTCAATGTTCACACCGCTATGTCAAAGCAAATAATAAATATATGCGCGACTATGATCCTAATACACCATCTTCTTATATAGCATATTGGGATGCAAATAATTTGTATGGATGGGCGATGTCGCAGCATTTACCTTATGCGGGTTTTCGGTGGCTTAGCAGTGTGGAAATTGAACAACTTGATGTATTAACCATCGCAGATGATGCAAATATTGGTTACTATCTAGAAGTGGATGTTGAATATCCAGTAGAATTACATGATAAACATAATGATCTACCATTTCTTGCTAAAAATACTGTACCTCCTACTTCTAAATTTCAAAACAAAAAACTGATAGCTGATCTAAATAATAAAGAAAAGTATGTCATCCACTACAGAAATTTAAAACAGATAATTCAGAATGGTCTTAAGGTTGTAAAAATTCATCGCGTATTAGAATTTAAACAATCTGATTGGTTAAAACGATACATTGATTTGAATACACGGCTCAGACAGCTAGCAACAAATGATTTTGAGAAAGATTTCTACAAATTAATGAACAACAGTTGTTATGGCAAGAGTCTAGAAAATGTAGACAAACGTGTAGATGTTAAACTAGTGACACATTGGGAAAATGTGGGTCAAAAAAAAGGGTGCAAAGTATTATATTTCAAAATTAAATTTTAAGAACGTTTCAATATTCGATGAGAGTTTAGTTGCAATTCAGATGGAAAGGTTAAAAGTTTTATACGCCAAACCGACCTTTATCGGTTTCGCTGTACTAGAATTATCTAAGTTGTTAATGTATGATTTTTATTATAATTTCTTAAAGCCTCTGTACAATGATAATGTGACGCTGTGTTACATGGACACTGATAGTTTTATATTACACATTTATACAGATGATCTATATAACACAATCAGAGAAAACTTGACGAAATTTGATACATCCAATTTTAGTACAAATAACGTTTTTAACCTACCACTTAAAAATAAGGCAGTTTTAGGGCTTTTTAAGGATGAGAACGCAGGCGCTATCCAAACAGAATTTATCGCATTGCGTTCAAAAATGTATTGTAATAAAATAGATGGTAGAATTAAAAAGAAAGCGAAAGGTATAAAAAGCTATGTTGTGGAAAAGGAGATTAGTTTTGAAGATTATAAAAATTGTCTATTTGAGAAGGAATTAATTTATAGAGACCAGAACCTTTTTAGAAATTTTAAACATAAAATTTTTAGTATTAAACAGAATAAGTTAGCATTATCACCTTATGATGATAAGCGGTACATTGATGTGGATGGTGTGAATACGTTGGCGTGGGGGCATTATAAAATTAAGTAAGCTTGCACATATTGTTTCCTTCGTTCGTCTGCTGGAAGAAGTGGATATATGGTAAACCTTACTTACTTACTATTATTTATGTATTTTGTGTGTAAAACAAAGAATTATTACAGATGGCATCTTCATCAGTATTGGAATTTGTTATTCAACATTTAGATAGCACTGGAGGAAGTTTAAGAGATATTCAACCATGTGTAATTCGCCAGATACCAATATGGGTGTTTAAAACTTATGTACACCCGATATGGATTGAAGCAATGTGGAACTCCTTTCTAAAGAACAGCAAGATAAACTTGCCCACTACAGATTATGCGTGAAACATCATAATCTATCAAACTGTCATGTGGATGGTCCAGCTCCGCCAATATACAAATGTAGTAAATGTAATTTTTAAGTTTTTTAATTTAAAATTGTAAACACAATTTCTTTTATTATACATGTTTATTATATACATATTTAACTATAAATTGACTTTTATTCTATGTTACAAAACATTAGTTTTATCAATCCAACTATTGTGGCTTTTATCAAAACCCAACCACTTGACGTACACTTTGCTCCCTTTTCTTCGTAAAACTTTTTCAACTAAATATGCATCTTGATGTTTCGCCTGTTGCAACTCCTGTTGATAGAAGCTACCAAGTATAGGATCCCCATTCATATCTTCCAATAAATAAGTCGCAGGATTAGTTAACTGGACTTTTGCAATTTTAAACAACTCAGTTGACCAGTTTGGAGTATATCCCTTGTCAAACAACGATTTATGTTTGCTTATGCGAACCACATCGTTTAATGCAAATTTTCGCTTTCCAGCTACTTTAGGACGATTATACGCACTTGACAACAAAGCAGATTCCTTGACAAGTGTTACATCAACAGGCTTCATTCCTATGGTTCTATGTATTGTGTGATTATAGCGTTTTGTTATATCATCTAAAATACTTTTCCAGTTATAATTACCTTGCAAACTAAATTCTTTGTACAATTTCTCCTTCAACGTACGAACCGCTCTCTCCGCTATTGAAGCCTTAGTTACGCTATAGGTGGAATAGTGATTAATTTCATATTTTTTCATCAACGCTTTGAATGATTGATTGTAAAATTCCTTGCCTGCATCAGTTTGTAGGTTTTTAGGGTTCCTCCCCTCTTTCAAAATTTTATCCATAGCATCTTTAACTTCCACAGCACTCTTGGTTTTCAATGGTTGTGTCCACAGATACTTGGAGAAGGCATCAATTACAACGAGAATGTATTTGTAGCCACGATTTTCGCGAGAGTACAGTTTAAAATCCGCTAAATCAGATTGCCACAAGTCGTCCAATCCTTTGATAATTACACGACGTCTTCTAAAGTTTCTTCTAGCAGGTTTATGTAGTTCGTTAACGATATCTTGTTTAATACGACTCATTTCTTCTCTATGTCCTCTATACGTTGACGCATTTCTGTTAATTTAGCCTGTATTCGCTGTTCAAGCGCATAAAGTTTATTGGTGAAATCATCTGGATGTATGCTCTTAAGACCGTTTTCCAAGACATCCAGTTTCAGTTTTAACTGGCTCTCACTATCTCGAATTTTGTTCTGTACGTGTGCATTCATTTTATTTTCCAGAAGTAGGACGTTGTTAATTTCTTTTTCATGTTTCTCCACCATACTTTTCAAGCTAGTGACAGTCCATTGCAAAGGTTGGACTTTGTTCCAGTGAACATCCGTCAATTCACTCGATATTGTGTCAAAATGACTACCAACTTCTTCAACCTGCACAATTACGTAATTTTTAGTAGCACAATCTTGTTTATCTTGCGGATCTTGAATATTACACAAACGGTTGCCACCCACATCATAGTTTCCATCTGATGTACGAGGTAGAAAAGTGGAATGTATTTCACCCACTTCACCCCTTAGATGACGTCCAAATTTATCGATTATAGTTTGATGTGTACTCCCACAACATTTAAATGGCGTCCAAACTTGTCGATGGTCATTCTATATGACACCTGCTTCTTTTAATTCTTCGATAATTGAAGCGATTTCGTTGTTATGTCCTGTATGACCCGCTTGCTCGGATGCTATTAATAACTTGAGTCGTTCAACAAGCTCATTTATATCATCCCAGTAGACGTATTGGTAAGCTCTATTGCTAACTAACATTTTCTGACCTTTCCCTTGAATCTTACCGCTTGCTCTTAGACTCTGCGTTGGCAACTCGGCTACAACTGTACGACCACTTTCAATACTTTCACCTGGACGAAACGTTAGCGGTTTGATTATTTCAATATATTTGGTTCCCCTATTTCCTTTAATCTGCTGTTTGGGATCGTAACCACGACGGTGCACATTTGTGCGATTTAGTATATCACGATAGCGATCTAGATCATCTTTGTTATAACCAATTGGTTGAGACTTAAAAATTAATTCATAAAGCCCCGCAGTTCCTGTATAACGTATGCCACCAACAATAAGGTCCTTGCCATCTATATCTAATATAGAATTTCCTAATTTCAATTTGTTAAGAACCGGATCAAAATGAACACCCGTTGTTGTATCATACTCGCCTTTCGTGTCAGTAAGTAAACCATCTATATATACTCTTGGCGTCATCTGATACTGTTCAAGGTATTCGTCAACACGCTCAGGATCTTTTTCAATCATTGACCGATATTCATCGCGAAATTGTTGGAACGATTTTTCAGTTTGAATCTCCTGGTTCTCTTCTTCTGTGAAAGGATCGTAGTCAACGTCAGTTTCGACCAGACGTCTGCTAACTGGAATTTTTCTTCTCTGAGGTGTTAGTTGGTCTGAAGTTTGTGAGGGAGCAGGTGGCGCTTCCAATTTCGATATTTCGGTCAGGGAGTTTGTAACGTTTTTTTTTTTTGAGATCCTGAGCAATTTCAGATTTTATCGCATCGGTGTCAATTTCTTGTTTAATTCCTCCTGTTTTGAGTATTTTCTGAAGCGGTTCTGTAATTGGTTTAAACTGTTTTTCTAACAAGTTTTCCGCTTCAGCCTGACCCATCCGCATAGCAAGCTGTTTCTTTCGAATAGCCTTACTAGCTTTAATTATCTCAGAAGTAATATGATCACGCTTCATTGTTAATTACACAACTGCAGATCAACTAATGGTGATTCTATATTATATAGTGATCGAAAAGTTTCCGATATCTGCCTTTATCCAAATCGCTTTCTTTATCGATTACTAAAAAACCATATTTGTCTTTCCAGCAGCCTCCACACATTTCCTTGAATTTCTCAAACGTCATATCGGAACCAACATGCTCATCATAAATATGTCGTAAATTTAGATCGTCTTGCTTAAATAAAATTAGAAAATTGGCATTATCTCGGATTAGATGTTTGGGTATGCAAGCATAAGTTTGACATAGATAGAAACTATCCACAGATTTATGTCTTCCCATGCTAAAGTATTCCTTAATTTTATTCTGTTTATCTGTTGCAACATCATCAAAAATAAAAACAGAATTTTCACGTGCCTCTGACGGATCTAATATGTCTTCGCTCTCTTTAAAGGCAAAGTACTTCACTTGTGGTACAGTTTCCATCACTCGTTGCAGAAATTGATACTTTGGTTGATGTAGAGACTTGGAATAGATGTAGATATTGTCAAAGCGAAGACCATTCTTGTCAATTAATAGATTTAACATAACGTTAGTTTTCCCTCCACCGCTTGGTGCGCTTAGAATACAGCGTATATTATTTGGTAATAGTCGACCATGACGTTGTTGCGTTGACTGATTATTACTAAAGAGTGTATCTAAGTTTTTTATTTGAACGATATCCTTCTGTTTGCTGAGACGCATTGTTTAAGACTAATATAAGCAGACTGTAAGAAAGATTTTATAACATTTCATCAATGTTGTTGACGAGTGAAGGAAGTGGTCTTGTTAATTCCTTAATTAACAAATTGCCAATTGAATTGCATTTGCCTGGCTACCAGTATTGCGGGCCTGGTACAAAGCTTGAAAAAAGGTTACAACGTGGTGATCGTGGCATAAATCCTCTCGACCAAGCGTGCAAGGAACACGATATTGCATATTCGCAAAGTTCAGATTTGGAACATCGACACGACGCTGATCGTATACTTCAAGAACGTGCCTGGAACCGTGTAAAATCAAACGACGCCAGTTTAGGCGAAAAAACAGCTGCGTGGGTTGTAACTAACGCGATGAAAGCAAAAAGAAAGTTCGGTATGGGAATGAAAAGAAGACGTGTTCCATTTAGGAAATCAATTTTCGTAACAGCAAAGAACGCACTGAAAAATCATAGAATCGGAAATCTAAAGGAAGGTGCTAAATTGGCACTGGTAGCAGCTAGAGCTGCGGTAAAAAATGTTGGTGGAAGAAGAAACGTACGAACACCTCGAGTCATACCACTACCGAAAACTGGTGGTTTCTTGCCATTCCTGATACCATTGTTTGCTGGTTTGAGTGCATTGGGGGGTTTGGCTGGTGGAGCAGCTGGAATAGCGCAAGCCGTTAATAAGGCGAAAGCCGCGCAGAAAGAACTAGATGAGTCGCAGAGACACAATAAAACCATGGAAGCTATTGCTTTAGGGAAAAAAGGTGATGGTTTATATTTGAGACCTTACCGCAAAGGTATGGGGTTATATTTGAGACCTTATCACATGAGGTCATCTTCCAACAAAAAAAACTTCTAAACCGACTGCCACGCAGGGCATTGACCAACATTGACATTTTAAAGTTCGGTAACACACATCTTCCATATTTTCGCGGAGTATTTATGAGAGATAATTTACCGAAAAATCCTAAAGACTCTGAGTGTGCAGTCGTTAATTTGGACTCAAATATTGGACCAGGAACGCATTGGGTAGCATACTTTAAAGAGGGATCTATTGTTGATTACTTTGATTCATTTGGAAATTTGAAACCGCCCAATGAATTAATCCATTATTTAAAAAATTGTGATATTGTATATAATCATGATGCATATCAAAACTATGACAGTATCAATTGTGGACACCTTTGTTTAAAGTTCTTGTATGAGAAGTGTTACAAATAATCATGTCGCATACGTTTACATTGAGAAGTACAAGCAATGCGTTCAACTCTACTTACTATCCACCGATTGAATTAGATCCTAGATATGAATATGCGCTTGGATTGATTGGTTTACATACTTATAACACGATACCCAACATTCATGATGGACAAAATAAGTTTTATTATGATGACCAAGTTTTAACAATACCAACAGGGGCTTATGAAGTAACTGACATTGAAGAGTACTTACAAAATTTTTTAGCCCCGAATGCCGCTAACAAGAATGCTGTAATTTCTCTAAAACCTAACAATAGTACTCAGCAATGTGAACTAACAAGCAAGTTTTCCATAGACTTTACAAAACCTGATTCTATTGGAGGAATGTTGGGATTTAGCAAGAAAGTGCTTCAACCAAACGTACAACATGTGTCAGATATTCGAATCCGAATTATTAAAGTGGTCACCATTCGCGTAGAGTGTAATATTGTCACGGCAGCCTACTACGACGGACGTTTATCGCATACATTATTCGAATTCGCGCCTTCAGTTGAACCTGGATTTAGTATCAACATTGAACCTAAAAATATTATTTATCTTCCAATCAATACTACACGTATCGACAACATTTCTCTCCGATTGGTGGATCAAGACGGTGATTCTGTGGATTTTCGTGGTGAAGAAATCGTTATTAGGTTGGAATTGAAGAAATATGGGATTGGATTTTAATGGTTATAAAACCCCTCAGTCATCCTCATCACTCAGCAGTCGTAAAACAGACGTTAATCAATTAACACGCGAAAATCGAGATTTCCTTGTATCGTTGGGGTTTCAAATAAAAAATAATGGATACGCTCGACATATTCCAAGGTCTTCAATTCGACGAAGCAATAACCAAGAAGCAACACCATACTTACTATCCTAGAGTGAGTAATTTTAAAACGAGCGATGAAATACGCATTTCCATTCAACATCAAGATGTGTATACACTACCATCAGAAAGTTTTGTTTATATCGAGGGGAGATTTAAGCCTGATGCAGCTGGCAACGGCACTTGCGAACTCACAAATAACGCCTACGCCTTCTTGTTTGATCAAATTAGGTATGAGATTAATGGTGTGGAAGTAGACAGATGTACAAAGCCTGGAATTACAAGCACTATCAAGGCTTACATATCATACGGTGATAATGAGACAAAGTTTCTCGAAATGGCTGGTTGGTGTCCGAACAGTAAAACGCAGCCTACAATTGCACCAAGCAACAAATTCAATGCCTACATCCCCTTAAAGTTCTTCCTAGGATTTGCAGAAGATTATAAAAAAATAATTATAAATGCGAGTCAAGAATTAATTTTGCTCCGAAGTGGGAATGATTTGAATTGCTATCAGAATACAACTACAGGTGGTACAAAGGTTGCTTCGTTCGATATTGATAAAATAGAATGGCATGTTCCCCACATCAATGTAAACGATGAAATTCGTTTGAAACTTTTGAAAACGTTAAATAGTAACAAATCCATTTATATACCCTTCAGAAAATGGGAACTATTTGAATTACCATCTCTACGTAAAACAACAACGGACGTATGGCCAATCAAAACAAGCACCAACTTAGAAAAGCCTCGTTATGTTATCGTTGCATTTCAAACAGCTCGAAAAGATATTCTAACAAAAGATTCATCTAAATTTGATCACGCATCGCTTACCAATCTAAAACTTCATCTCAATGCTGATAGCTTCCCGTACGACAACATGAATCTCCAGATTAATGAAAATAAATATGCTGCTGCGTATCGTATGTATGCATCCTTTCAGTCCAGCTACTATAACAGAAACAATCAGCCTTTGTTGAGTTATGAAAAATTTAGAGACTGTGCGTTATACGTAATTGATTGTGCCAATTAGAAGGAAGCAGTTAAATCATCTATTGTTGATGTTAAACTCGAGCTGGAGTCACTTAGTAGTTTTACTGAAGATACTACAGCTTACTGTCTCATTATACATGATAACATTGTTGAGTACACACCGCTGTCGGGTACTGTGAAGAAAATCATCTAAAAATGGATTTAGTAGTTGACATTCAAGGTTTCATGCTAAATGACGGCTTTGTTGTGAAAGAACTAGCGATCGGTGACGGTAAACAGCTGAACCACTTTGTATTTAAGCCTAACCGTTCATATCATAAACTTCAATGGAATGAAAAACGAGTGGTTAAGTGGTTGGAAAATAATCATCATTCTCTACGGTACAGCGATGGACATGTCAGTCAACGGGAGTTAGTCAACATACTGCAAGAATTCATAAATCCCAGAAGTATAGTTTTTGTAAAGGGACATCAAAAAGCTGACATCCTGAAACAGTACATTAATAATCCTATTGTAAATTTAGAACATGTTGAAAATACTCCAAATCTAATAAAAACAAGTTGTAAATGTTGTATGTATCATAAAAATGTTCTTAAAGTATGTTCTATCGCTAATATAACCGCATTATGTAAATTTTTAAACTTGGAATAAAATGTTATCCGTTTCTTGTACAGACGTCCATCTTGCTTACGTCACGTTTCACCTACCTGTATATATACATATTTTTAAACTTGTAATAAAGACTAAAATGTTATTTGTGCGTTTTAAACTTATAATAAAGAGTAAAATATTATCCCTGCGTTGTTTCTTGTCCATCTTGCTTACGTCACGTTTCACCTACCTGTATATACATTTAAACCAGAATTATTTACGTCACGTCTCGCCTACCCGTGCATATGGAGCGCTCGCGACTCCAGCGCGCCCTACAAAATGTCGGTGGCCACGTTTCGAACTAAAGTGGAGGGGGTAATTTCTCGCATCTACTGCTGCTAGAAATTTTGGGAGCATGGAGTGGTCTAGTTCTCTCTAGTTCACACTACTAATGAAAACATAAAATAGGGGTAATTGGAAACGCGTTCCCTTTTACCCCAAGTTTGAAATAACAATTAATAGTTTCTTTTATTGTTTAGATGCCACGAAAATATATCCGCAAGAAACCAGAGCGTACATACACAGCGGAGGACCTACAAAACGCTGTTGCTGACGTCGCAACAAATAACCTGACTTACAGGCAAGCATCTGCTCTCTATGGCGTTCCAGTTAGCAACATTTTTAATAGAATAAAAGGGCGTCAGATTCCCGAAGGGAAACTAGGAAGTGGAAGAAAGTGTGAGTTACCACTTCTTGTGGAAACAGAGATCGCAAAATGTCTGGAAGAGCGGTCAAAAATGGGTTACCCATGTTCTAAAGAAGAACTGCTGCAGTTGGTGCAAGATTTTGTACTCAAAAATGGAATAGAAACAACACATTTATAAAAAACGTGTTGATTTGGACATGCCAAATGCTACAACTCTTCTTCTGTATGACGGGCACGCTAGTCATATCAGTTTGCGCATAATGCAATCTGCAATAGAGGCCAATTAATATATGTATTATATATACATATATGGAATAAATTGGTATTTAATTATTTGTTGTTTTATTGACCTCTAAGTGGAAATAAATCAGGAATTAAAAGATAGAGGCCAATATACAGATAATCAAATTTCCTAGTCACCTTACGGATATGATACAGCCTTTGGATAAATGCGTATTTGGTCCAGTCAAAAAAGCATGGGATCGGCAGTTAGTGGAATTTGGTAAGGACAACATTGGTGTGGGAACTGGACGTTTGCAAAAGCGCGATTTTGTAGAAATGTTATCATTGGTGTGGACAGCAGCAATAACAAAACAAAACATTGTGTCCGGATTTAGCTCTACAGGAATCTCGCCCTTAAATCGTGCTCGGTTTCCAGAAACGGAATTTGAACCTCACCAGCTAGCAGCATACAAGAGGAGAAAGGCCAATGCAGACATGGCTGAAGATGGTAGAATAATACCGGAAAACTATGGTGCAAGACCTTCCATCTCGCCGGTTTATAAAATTACTGGAGCACCAACGGCTGAAATTGTTGAAGTACCAGCGGCTCAAATGGATGAAGTACCAGCAGTTCACACTGTTGAAATATGACCAGCAACACCATCTGTTGCCGAAATATTTGCTGCAGCAATTTGTCAGAAGAAAATCTGCGCCAATGTAGCACAGGTCGTAAAAAACCGACGCCTCGCTTAAAACAGCTTCAGTATGGCGAAGTTTTGACAACCGATCAAGTTGTCGAACGACTACAGGAAGCTGAGCAAAAAAGGACCATGACTAATGCACCCAAGAAAAACACCAAAACCAAATCTATCGCTGCAAAGACGTTGAAAAAGGCTGCAAAGAAGAAGACACCCACAAGTTCTTCGGAAGAGAGCGCAGATAAAATCTCTCTTCATGATGAGTCTGATGACTCCAAGTTTGTAAGCTCAAGCTCAGATGATGAAATGGACTTACCGCTATCCCGATTAGGCACGAACAAAAAAGTTAAAATTGGTGATTTCATAATTGTCAAATTTCTATACAACGCCAACACCAAGAAACAACAAGTTTCCGCCAAATTTTTCAGGAAATTTTCAAAAGATGAACCGGCTTACATATTTCCTGAGGTGGACGACATTCAGAATGTTGCTGCTGGCCAAACATTAGCTACTGTTACTGCATCTAAAATAACTCGCGGACGACACTTTTTCCCTGAGGCCGCTCACTATGATTGTTCCTAAATTATTATTTTTAACCTAATTGGTTATTTTTAGTTTTTTTTTGCGTCAAAATTCAATATTTTTTGTTTTATTTGTTTAAGAATTATTATTTATTATTATTTATTTTGTACAGTTTTATTCTGAATTAAGCAACTATTAAAAAATATTTTGTTTTAGATAACCCTCTACGTTTAGGCAAATCAACCGTTTAACTGTCATTTTCTAAAAATAAAGGAATGTACCTATCAGCAATAAAACACTTCGTACGTATGAAGCTAATGTTTCCGAAAACCCCAGCCCATATAAATGCACGATGTGTACAAAAAAGAATACTGTTTCCATTTCCTCCATATGATGGGTTAAAACGAAATATTTCGGGGGTAAATGGACACACTAAAAAAATATATTTTTTTGTCCATGAATTTTTAAACTGTTTTCAAGTACGCATTGCTGTAGAACACACATAAATGTACTTATGTACTGGCTCTCATGTTCCTGCAACGATACATATTTATACAGCGTCATATTAAAACCAACTCTGCAAAAATCGTTTCCCATTACCCCGATTGACCCTATATCGCCTTTTATAATGCCGCGCTGTTTATCACTTTGCTCCCTTTTGGGAGCAAAGTGATAAAGTGAGAACGGCTAGGAATGGATTCGAACACATATTATCACTCCTGCATCTGAATGATAATGCTGCTATTTCTGAAGGTAATAAGGATAAAATTATCCAAATAAGACCGTTTGTAAATGCGCTAAATGAGCAGTTTGACCTCTTCAATGGTACTCGAGAACTTACTCTGGAGTCTGGTTTCGGGGATGGATATAACCTTTTTCAAATGGTGTGACAATAGAGTAATTCACATGCTCTCTAATGTTCGTGGAACCGGTGATGAACATAAAACGATTACAAAAATATGGAAGAAGGATTGAAGTAAATTGTCCATACTTGACTAAATCCGTTATATGGGCGGTGTTGACCACGCCGATAGACTACGGCAAGCGTACTGTGTAAACAGACATTCGAAGAAATGGTGGCAGAGACTGTTCTTCGGACTTCTGGATATGGTATTTGTAAATACCTATATATGTAGTGTACACAATCCAACTATAGAGTTTCCAAGGATGTGATTGGGGAACAGAGAATATCACTGGCTATTATTTACAACGGAGCAAAGAAACTATGCTTCCCCATGGCCATAGAATCGCGTCCTCAATCCAAATCCTCAGCATGTGGTGTACATCTGTGCGCTAATGAAAAGAAGATTTGTTTTTTTTTTTTTACAGTACCATGCAATACAATAAAATGTTATTACACATCTAGCCTCTTTTCTTCTATGGGAGACTTGTAAGTCGCAGTGGCCCCTATAGTTATTATAAAACAAAAAAAAATAAAAAAATGTAGGCACTTGGGAATCTTCTGAAACTGAAAAGAATATACGAGGGAGCGTTTTTATATTCGCGGAATGAGCGGGTTGTAGGGGGGTGATTAGGCGCATGGGGGGCGTGGCCTGAGCAGCGACTCATAATTAGTATAAATACGAAGTTTAATTGTTATTAGACAGTTAGTCTTTGAGCTATCGTCAACCAAGTAACATAATCAGGAGTGAAAAGTGAAATATGGAAAAAATCGCGTGCATTTTTGGACCTCTGTAATGAAGACAAGGATGGTGTATTGAGTCGAATTGTTACTGGAGACGAAACTTGGGTTCATCATTATGAACCTGAGTCCAAACAAGACTCCATGCAGTGGCATAAAAAGGGCACAGCACCTTCCAAGAAATTTAAAGTGTCACCATCAGCTGGGAAACTCATGGCAACGGTCTTTTGGGACTCGGAAGGAATATTGTTGATTGATTATAAAGATAAAGGTGTTTCTATAACCGGAGAATATTACGCTTCAATATTAGAGCGACTAAAAGAAGCTATTAAAGAGAAAAGACGGGGAAAATTGACGAAAGGTGTGCTGCTTTTGCACAACGCGCCCGTCCACAAGAGCCGCGTTGCGTTAGCTGCCCTGCATAAGGTGGGCTTCGAAATTGTGAATCACCCACCCTACAGCCCAGACCTGGCCCCGAGTGATTATTACCTGTTTCCGAAAATGAAAAAAGAGCTGCGGGGTAAAAAATTTACTGCCGATGATGAAGTCAAGGAGGCAGTTTCGGCGTATTTTGCAGATAAAGAGAAATCATTTTTTATGAGAGTATAAATAAATTAATTGAAAGATGTGAAAAATGTATCCGTCTTGCAGGTGAATAAATTGTAAAAGAAAAATAATGTGGTTTTTTTATTTCCACCCCTTATCCCCATTCCGCGAATATAAAAACGCTCCCTCGTAATTACACGATCTTTTAATACCATAGGACACGAAGAGTTAAGGTGAGTTCTTGAGATACTCCCTGGATGCACCGGGCCGGAGCTGCATCCAGTTGATATCAACAGTAGTAGAACTTCCAGAATGTTTAACGAAAATTATCCTCATTTACTTCCGATTACAACAGGTAGATACATTTACAAGACGTATTAATCATGTGTTAAATTGACAGAAAACTGCAGTTGATAATGAAGAGGGCAATTACGAAACCAATTCCAATCCCTCTGTTCGAACTACCGAAGAAGATCTGAGCTTCAGTCAATGCCCATATGATCCGAGAAAAAAAATCATCAGAACAGGTTTAGTTACAATGTCCTTTACATTATAATGAATGACAGGTTCTTTTGCGGCATTTATGATGGCGTCTTAACCGTAGTACGTACCTGAATTTGTTACGGACTGTGGTTGAAGATTTTTCTTGACAACCTGCCTTTGAACTTAAGGAGAAGCTGTTAACATCTACTGGATGCAGCGCCGTCCCGTTGCACCCAGAAAGTATCTCAATACGTCACCTTAAAGTTCGAAGACAGGTTGGTAAGGCGGTGAGGACCGTGAAATTGATCTGTAAGATCGCCAGATGACACTTGTGGATTTGTGTAAACTTTGCTTTCGTCATTTTTATCCATTTTAATTCTTTATAGCAATAATGTAAAGGCATTTAACGGATAATTATAAACTCACAAGCATCAAACCACGAAGTGCTTTGACTTGAACAATAAATCTTTGAGAACATTTGTTTTCCATAGCACACTGGATAAGTATCGATGAGTTATGTGTGCATTTTTCAAAAAACCTAATTATCTCCTATCAATTTTAGGTATAGGACATGTGAAATATAAAAGATAGAAAATTAAACGCCGAAGACGACGAAGTAATAAAACATGGGGAGCTGCTATTTGAAAGGAATAAATTATGGTTCTTCAAAATTTCAAAGAGTTAACGTGCCGTAGTAAAATAACCATACAATGTAGACAGCCATTCTCGCCGCCAAAATATACTCCAACAAGTTGTTTAAGCATATTATTAATTCTAAATTGATATCCGAAAAATCGAGTGTTCTCTGATTTTTTGAATAAACGTCTGCTACAGCAATTTTTTTTAGAAAAAGTGAAATATCCACCAAACGCCCGAATCAAATTGCAAAGAGTGAAGGTACTTATAAAGCTTAAGGATAGGGAAATCCAAATATCTAAAAATATTCGAGGGTTCCATTGCAAATAGCAAAGTAGATGGTGACTTCCGGTATAATCGAAAGCGCTAGAAATCTAGTAATATTTTAATTCAAGATAACACGATGATACATAATTCTACATAATTACATATAATTCTGAATTTTATCATTCATATTTTGGCCAGAACTCCATAAACTTCTAATGAACGGTCTCGCTGAGACACCTGTATATGTAAGACTCACGTTGAAACGGGACACCTGTACAGGGTGATTACCGGAAAACGCATGTTTTTGTATTGTACACGGCAAGTAGTGGTGGATGGCAGTTGGGAAGGTCATACAGTGTTGAGGCTAATTGAAAGTTTCAGTTACACTCAATATGTGGAACCTTGAACACCGCGCTTTTGTTATGAGACGGGTTTACGCTAACACTGAGTCCGTGACACAGACCCAGCGAGACTTTCGCCGGCACTTCAATGTTCCGCCACGTGGGCCGATTCCGGATCGTAACACAATATTGAGGTGAATGCATAATGTGAACACAACGGGATCATTAATGATGAAAAAAAACCTCCACGACCAGCAAAAACCGTTCGTACGCCTGAGAATGTTAATCGTGTGCGCGTCGCTACGTTGAAGAGCCCCAATCGTTCGCTAAGAAAGCGGGGCTTAAACCTCGCCATTTCTGTCTCTACGGTAAGAAACATTTCGATTAAAGACCTCAATTTTCATCCGTATAAGCTTGCGATCTTTCAACAACTGAACCCTGGTGATTACAGACAGCGTTTACAATTTTGTCAGCGAAAGTTGGCAATCTTGGGTGAAAACGAAAATGCAGTTTTAGTCATGAGCGACGAGGCTCATTTTCATATGGACGGTTTTGTAAATAAGCAGAACTATCGATTTTGATGTCCAGAAAATTCGCAAATATTGCAAGAGAAACCGTTACACAGTGCCCGAGTGACAGTGTGGTGTGCGGTAGGTGACGTGGGGATCATTGGGCCGTATTTCTTTGAGAACGATAACGGCGAGGCAGTTACTGTTAACGCAGACCGCTACTTGGAAATGTTTAATAATTTTTCCTGTCTGCACTTCGCCGTCGTCGCATAGCAATGCGAAACATATGGTTCCAGCAAGATGGGGCTACGACCCACACTGCTCGAATTTCGATGGAACGTGTCCGACAAGCTTTCCCTGGAAAAGTTATCTCTCGTTTTGGAGATGTTCCTTGGCCCCCACGGTCTCCTGATTTGACGATCCCGGACTTCTTTCTTTGGGGTTTCTTGAAATCGCGTGTTTACGCTGGAAAATCACGCACATTACAACAGTTGAAGGAAGCCATCCGAAGAGAAATCCAAGCCATTCCACGAGTAATGTTACGAGATGCAATACGTAACTTTAGGGAACGTCTGGAAACATGTGTTCAATCGGAAGGACGCCACCTACGCGATCTTATTTTTGCTACTTCATTTTAGCAATTTTCTTAAAATTCCGAGTTTGTAGAACACATTGTATAAAATAAATAAAGTTTTTGTTCAACATTTAAAAATTCGTGGCTTTTTTAAAACCATGCGGTTCCTAGTAAACACCCTGTACATTCCATTACATTTACATTCAACAGCGTTGCATAACCAACAAATAAAACAATATCTTCTGTCTCAATAAAACAATCAAAGTAAACCAATCACTTCTTTATTTGTCACTTAAATGTTCGTAATTAGTTTCTTTTTCAGGATGCTACAATAAAGTAATATGCACATATGTGAACAAACGATGAATGAGAGTTACAAATTACAAATAGAAAGGATAGGAGGGAAGTATAATAAATACGTGTGTTCAGAAAAACAAGGCAATTGGTTTACATTTAGTATATTTATTTTTCAACATAATCGCCTTGTAGCTCTATACATACACTTTCATCCAACGATGTTCCAACTTTTTTCACCCATCCAAATAATAAGATTTTCGAACGCTGCAAATAGGCCTCTGCTTCCGCAATGACTTCTTCATTTGTTGCGAACCGCATTTTTTCTTCGCTAGGTGTCGCCTTTTACTCTTCACTTCAGTGTCAAACCGGTCCAATAAATTGGCATAATACTGACCCATTATGGTTCTTCCCTTCTCCAAATAATCAATTAAGGTGATGCCTTTCAGCAATCTCCCTTAGCTTCATCTTGAGGTCTGCTAACACGATATTATCCTCATTATTAATCATTTCATCCGTAGTGATCTCAACGGGACGACGCTCCTCATTAAAAACGGGTGTTTGGCCACGTTTAAATTCATTGAACCAGTATCTGAAGCCGTGTTGACACGATAAGAGTAAAATATAATAGTAACTATCACGACAGTAATTCTCATGCTTCCATCATAGTGTCAACTGCATCAGAGTCGTTTGCGCACTCTCGTCAGAGGACTATCGCACTATCTCGCTCTGCTTGATAGTTGAGAGTACCATCACAACAGAGCAGCACTATCGCTGAGAACTATCATCATGTAGATATGTAGTTTTCTTTTGACAGATCAACTATCTCATACGCAGTTTTTCTTCTGTGTTGGGAATATCATTATAAGGTAAAAGCGCCTAATACCGACCCATCAAAAAAATGTGCCTAATACCGATCTAAAACGTTATTTCGAATTCTTTAAAAAGTAGCGCCATATATCACAGATTGGTCAGACGCTAACGGTGCACCGCGCATATTTGTGTCAAACAGTAATTGCATCCTTCTTTAATAGACATAAATAAATCACATTCGGTCAGTAGAGGGGTAGACTTCACGCTGACCGCTAGTTAGCTTGTTCCAGGGATTAGATTAGGTAAGCACACTATTACATGTTTATTGATAAAAATATAACATAATCTGGGAATTTTAAAATAACGACAACATAGTAATATTCTGCAGACATTTTGTCATACGTAAGGTACATTGTTTACCATTGTTTTTTTAAATTCTCTTTAAAAGCTCATAATATAAAATAGGTCGGTAATAGAACCAGTTTTATGTCTATTGTCTAATACCGATTATAGGTCGGTATTAGATAATCTAATACATTATTTTTATTGCCATTTTTCTATTACTTACTCAATATTATTATTGAAAATACAATTTTATTTAGTTTCAGTATTTTTCTTGTAAAATATTAATCTAATTCCGACCCATATAATGTACTTTGCAATATTTACTTTTATTTAGAATTTCTTGTAGTTACATGGTATAATAGTTGTGGTAATAAATCTTAGAAAAACGTAGATTAATTATAATAATAACTTACTAGCAAACATATTGATATGTTAGACGTAACTAATGTAGCACTATTTTTCTTCAGAAATATTTTTTATAAACATAATTTTACATTTTAAGGGGTCGATATTAGATAAATATAAAATGATCACTTAATCTATTACCGTCTAATAGGTCGGTGATAGAGATGAATTTTATCTAATACCGACCTCCATCAAAATGATATGCACTCACCAACACAAACAGTACTTACCTACTTAGAACATTTTGGGAAATATCGTATCTTTAAGTAATATTTGATAAGAGATAATAATCACGTCATTTTTTAATATGAAGAACACCAATGTCATAAAACCACTAAAATAATTTTTTTACCTATTGAAACAGGGGTAGCAAGCGCATACGACCTCATCAGTGCATCATAAGGCTGAAATAAAGTTCTATTACACAGAACTCTTCCATTTTATTTCAGCGTAATGATGCCGACAGCGCTTGCTAATCCTGTTACAATAGGTAAATAATTTTGGACCACTTCGGCAAATGGCCGTCCTCCTTCAATTATAGCATTTCTTCAGATATGGCACCCCAAAAGAAGATGCAATACAGCCAACAAAAACTTCAGTCTGCTTTGGATGCTGTTAATAATGGTATGAGTATATATAAAGCTTCAACTACATTTGGCATACCTAAAACAACATTGAGAGACAAACGTTCACAAAGATATACAAACCTCAAATGTGGGGTTCAGCCAGTTTTGCATGTAGAAGAGGAGATGATCATCGTAAAATGGATCCACCAACTGGGTGAAATGGGTTTCCCAGTTACGAAATCACAGCTAATAGAAAGTGTTACCAAATTAGTAAAGAATTTGGATCGTCAAAATCCATTTAAAGATGGCGTTCCCGGAGATGGGTGGTTCCAGAAGTTTATGGCGAGACATCCAGACGTGTCCAAACGTGTAGCCCAAAATTTAACTGCATGTAGAGGTAAAGTTACGGAGGAAGCAGTGAAAACCTGGTTTAAAAGAGTAGAAGACTACTTTGTTGTAGAAAACAAAATGGACATTTTTAATGGTGACGGATCTCGTGTGTTTAATTTAGATGAAACGGGTTTCTTTTTATGTCCCAAGGATAAGCAAGTTCTGGTCAGAAAGGGTTCCAAGACTGTATACAACAGAATCGCGAACGACGAAAAAGAATGCCTAACTGTACTAGTAAATGTGTCCGCTAATGGTTCGATACCACCACCGTTGGTTTTATTTCCCTACAAGAGACTCCCAAAACATTTACCACCTAGTGTTCCTCAAGGTTGGGGTTTTGGCTACACGGAAAGCGGATGGATGAATGGAGAGGCATTTTTTGAATATATTTCAAATTGCTTTTACCCGTGGCTAAACAAAAACAAAATACAATTTCCAGTAGTGTTGTTTCTTGATGGACATTCATCGCATTTAACATTAGCGTTGAGTGAATTTTGTAAGGAGAAGCAAATTATTCCTGTTGCCCTATTGCCTAATGCAACACATGTCCTTCAACCGCTGGATGTGGCAGTATTTAGGTCGGTTAAAGGTACGTGGCGGACCATAGTGAGTGAATATAAAATAAAAAACGAAGGAGCGAAAATCAAACGCACAGATTTTTCTGGTCTAGTTAAACAATGCTTTGATAGGTGTCTTAAAATGGATACAATTAAAAAAGGTTTTGAAACTTGCGGACTTTTTCCTTTTTCCTCAAGCAAAATTGATTACTCAAAGTTATTGAAAAACCCTGGTGATACACTACCAAATACAAGAGACGAATTCTGTGTCGAGAAAGAAACGCAAAATGAAGTGGCGATCACATTTAAAAAGCATTTTGAAGATAGGTTATCGTCTAGTATTCTAGAGTCGTTTAGATCAACAACCGATCAATGGACTGGAGATCCGACACTTAAAGAATTATTTTGTTACTGGAAATCAATCCAAAGCGACACAAATGAAGATGTTTTTGAATTTAATGACACTACTTTAGTTAATAATATAGATGAACATCTCACTGATAACTGGGATATGTTAGAGTTTGACGTTCAAGATAATGGTAGTCTGGCAATGTGCAATGTCGAAAATATGCAAAGTGAATCAGCACCTTCTTCTTCAATACTAGTTACGTTATATTCTACGGCCCACAACCAGTCCACACCCAATCGGTGTACACCCAACCAATCTACGTCTGAATATAAGGAAAGTGAATTAGAACCCTCTTGTTCGACATCAGAAATATTTGATGCAGAAAACAATTTATCCACTCCTGAATACCTGCAAAATGAACCAGTACTGTCTTGTTTAACACCAGAAGTGTTAAATAGTGTGGCAAATAATTACTTTACTCCTGAACCTCTTTTAACTAATGATAAACATATAGTTTCCGAATTCATTGACCAAAATAAGTCACAATATTTGTCTCCGCATACGTCAACTTCGGATCCAAGAATTAAAAGAAAAATAGACGAAGTAACTGTTGGCGACAATAAAAATAACAAAGAAAATTCTTCACCGCATTTGCCAACCCCTTTTAAAACATCGTTTTTTTATCCTAAGAGAGTCGAGCAAGAAGCCAAGAAGAGAGTTACAAAAAGATTACCCCGATTGTAACTATCACAGATGAATATATCGAATATCAGCGAAGAATTGATTTGGACAAAGAAAAAAGATTGCAAGTAAAAATAAGCAAAAAGAAACGAAAAAGGTAAATAATAATGTCCAGAAATCTACCACAAAGAAACAGTTAATTGACGAAGATATTTTAGTAGAAGGGGAAGCTAGAAATTTGCAGGTAAAAACTAAAACTCCTAAAACGAATGAATCAAATACAAAAAAACATTTTTTACAGAATATTGAGGACAACAATTATCAAAAAGGGGATTATGTCATCGTAACATACCAAGAAGAATTATTTCCCGGAGTTATTAATGAAGTTCAGGAAGATGGCGTAGTAGTTAAAGCCATGGAATCTTCTGGTAATAATTGGAAATGGCCCAAAAGGGACGATGTGTTGCAATATGCTCTTGATGATATAATAACTAAAATCAAACCCCCAAAATTGATAAATAATCGGGGTATATACTCCGTACCTGAAATAGATATTTATAAAAAGAGTCTGAAATAGGTTTTTTAGTATTAGTGTTGATTTATTTTTTTCCAGATTAGGATTTTAAATTGTTTTTAAGAATATGTGTTGTTTTTTCTATGGCAATGTTTAAAACTTCATATATTTTCATATCAAATTTTTTTTTTTAATTATTTTCTAGAAAAAGGTTTTCCTTTACATTATGCGTTTTTCGAAAATAAGACTGAATTTTGAATTATTGTTTTTCTTTATTTTCCTATTTAACTCCTTTATTTCACAGTCGGTAATAGAACTAAAATAATCGGTGATAGAAATTACCGACACATGAGGGTCGGTAATAGAACCAACCGGGAATTTTGATTTAAAGTTAATTTTTTACTTTTGGGGTATTAAATTGTTAGAAAAATGAATCAAAATTCAATATCAGACTAGTAATAAACCTTACTAATACAAAATTAAACAAAAACAAAACAGTGTATTCTTATTTTGAATGGTCAAAGACGATGTGTGCTTATGTAGACCGGTAATAGGCGCTGTTACCTTAGGTCTTAAGTGAATTTCTTGTGCTACGTTGTTGTAGAGGGGATGGATAATTTGGATATTGTAACATTTCTAGAAGAATACCAAAAATATGCTTGTTTATGGGAAAAACGTCATTCAGACTACAAAAATCGCGATAAAAGAGACGCCGCGGAGAAGTTACTTTTAGAAATATCTGGTAAAAATAATATCAAACATCCACGCACATACACTCAAGAAAAAGCTAAAATTAAATCATCCGCAATAACAGGATCAGGGTCTCAGGATGTATATAAGCCAAAACTTTCATGGTTCACACTTGCTGACAGTTTTCTGAAAAAGAATCATGAAGAAAACGTCTCAGAAACAAATATAGTAAGAATTATTTATTACCATACACACAAAAATCTACATTTATACTTTCTCTTAATACTAAATCATTTTATTCTGCCATGCCACAGCACCATCGGCCAAGAAATAGTTAGCTAACTCGTCTCTTGTTTGACAAGCTTCTGCCGAGTAGTTTCTGACTAAAGTATTCGACAAATCATGCCAGTTTGTATCCGCTCGCCACGTGCCTGGTATAACCCTACCTGAATCAATGTGTTCTGCATCTACAGAGATTGAATTAATGTATTGTTTATTCTTTCTTATCCAGTTATGTAAAGCGCAAGCAGTCTTCACTACTTTTATTACTGTTTCGGGAGTAAGTACTATACATAGGTCCTGAATATCCGAAATCTACTTGACAATATACCCAATGCGTTTTCGACAAGGCGTCTGGCATGACAATGTTAAATTTTTTGTCGCATATTCAAGTCAGTATGTTTCGGATATGGTTTCATTAAAAAGCGCTTCAATTGAAAAGCTTCGTCTCTGCTCTCTTTAATAGGGATTTATTGAGTATTCCTCCATCTGAATTGCTACCATAATTTCCTACATCTATGCATGCAAAGCAATAGTGATCATCCACTAATGCCACAAGCACAATGCTAAATGTGTCGTTGTAATTGTAATACAATGAACCAGTATTAGGCGGACATTGAATCTGTATGTGTTTCCTATTAATGGCGCCTATGCATTGTGGAAAATTTTTTTTCAAAACCATCTATGATCTTATTCCACTCGGTTACTGTTTTTGGTATCTGAAACAATTTCCTAAATAAAATAAAGCAAACTTTGTTTATAGATATTACACACAGAATCTGCTACAGTCCAAACCTAAAATGAAATAGACATAATTACTCAGGAAACAAAGCAAGAAGCCTCTGCAAAGAAAGTGATAAGGAGAAGCAAATCTCAACGAATCAATCGAAAGCAAACGCGTAAAGCTACGGCCGCACAGAAAGCGTGTTTAGCCGGTTTAGTTTTTATACAGCGACGAGCGTGTTTGGCGTAACCTGCGTTTTAAACTTTGGTGGCCTGACAGAATTGGCGTTTTAAGCATCTTCTGTTAGAAGGACTGTTTTCATGGAGTTGTCATCATGGCGTCATTATCAAAACGTGCTCGCAAATTATTTTTGATGGAAAATACGTCCTTAAAGTTAGGTGAATGCGAAAAAATATGGGTTCATGGTATCAACAAAGAACGATTAAAGTATGGTGAATATCATACATTATTTAAAAAACTAAAGGAATATCCGGAACAATTTTACGAATACTGTAGAATGTCGCAAAACACGTTTAGGTACTGTCCTTCTGGCCGCTATAACAGCAAAACTGAAAAAAAATTATTTAAACTATCGAAAATCTATATCACCTGAGGAGAGATTAGTAGTCACCTTGAGGTAGGAGTACATAATAATTTTAAAATAATTTTATTTTTTTAATCTATTAAGTAACAAAGAAAAAGTTACAAGTTATAAAATGTTGGTTTTTACAGTTGGTTTACAGTGGGATGTGTTCTTGCCACTGGTCTGCAGTTGCAGTGTTTTCCCTCGACTGCTGCTCTGGTGATACGATAGGCGTATAGGAAAATGAACTTCTATGAGACATAGTGGAAGATGAGGATTGTAGAGCAGAAATTTCATGATACAACAACTGTTGAAATTGTAGTTTTAAAAATAGTTTTCGGTCATGTGGTAGGGATTTCAGGTCTGGCAAGAGACTTTTAAAGTACATCAAATCTTCATCTTCTTCCTTCTCATTTTCTAACTGTAGTTTTTTGGATTCTAATTCCAACATTTTTTACGATAATTGTCAGCTTCACTAACTTTCTTTTTAATATTGTTAACAGATTTCTCCACTGTCTCACTGCTTCGTTTGAGTGTTTGTCGTGTACGTTCATTTATTGAATATACGCTATTGTCTGGGTTCTCGTTAAGTGTTGTGCTAGGATCCTCATCTCTGATCGTATCCTTGTTGGTAGGTTCTTCATTTTCGACTGAGAAGTGAATCGTCTACATTTTGTGTAAATTCATGCGACATGTCGTCACCAGTAGTTGCATCTATGTCAGTAGTTAGCAGTTCGCTGAAAGACAGATTAGTGCTCCTGGGTCGACTTTTTAAAATGTTATTAAAAAAAGCCAGTAATGTAAAATATGACCATGATAATTGACGCGAAGTTCCAGCAGAGTCACCGCTATGCGCTGTTGAAATTTTGGCCAATTTCGTGCGATAATAATCTCGAAGTCCTTTCCATTTTTTTCGCCGTTGGAGCTGAAAAAGAAAACTTTACAGATGTAGTTATTGAAAATGTGAATATGTACAGTCATGTTCGTTAAAATAGCAGTGCTGCATAAAATTCTAATAACTAAACTATATTAAATTATTATGTCACGAAATTTGTTTTATATACTTTAATATGCGTAAGTATTCTATTGTGTAGAGAAACATCCAAATATTCGGGGTATTCCCCGATTCTATGCAACTGTGTGAGAATTGCACTGTTTGTTAAAATAGCAGTATTTCGTAGTATTCGTTGAACACTTGTTTCGTATAGGTGATTTACGCAATCTGCTTGTTTGTAAACATAGTCTTAGCTAGTACTAGCGTTGTGATATATCTGTTTTATCCAGTAAAAATAAACCGTTTGCAACAATACAATGGGTCGAAGTAAACATATATGTATACTATATGTGTATGTGTATGTACTAGTTACACAAAAAAAATGTTTAGTTTTTTAGTGGTAAGGCACAGGTGTGCCGTACCTGTGCCAAAAGAAGTTTTAGCAGAGTTTAGTCTTAATGTTGTATTCGTCAAATGTAGAACCCAAAATAGTCAATAAAGTTTGTAGTGCGTAACCAGACTTTAATTTTGTGCCTATCTAAATTAGTACATGACATTACAGAAGTAATTTTAAACAATCGTTACTTTACACAGCTATTTAATTATCAATCAAGCACTACGTTAGAGGTAAACCGACACCATGGAGTATTAAAATATTTGTTTTGTGCGGTCAAACAGAGCAAGCATATGACTTTATAGCATATCAAGGACAATCTACTGAATTAAATGAAAACGTAAAGAAACGAATTGGACTAGGCGGTGCAGTCGTTTTACATTTATGCGACAGGATACAACAAGACGGCCACAAGTTATTCTTTGACAATTATTTTTCGTCAGATTTACTCTTTGAATCTCTAAAGGAAAGAACAATTTTTGCTGCTGGTACGATAAGGATAAATAGATTTTACAAACCGCCGGTTATGTCAGACAAGGATATAAAGGCGAAGAAAAGATGTTTTTCCGACGAAGATACTATATAAGTGATGATGGAGTTATTATTACTAAATGGTTGGATACTAAACCAGTATATCTTGGATCTAACTACCTTGGAAAAGGAGAAGAAGATACAGAAGAACGCTGGGACAAAGGTAGGTGGTAAAAAGTGGGCTCTACGTGTTATTATGCATTTTGTGGATTTTGCTCTTGTAAATGCCTGGCTGGAATACAAGAAAGATTGTCGAATTGACGGCATACCAGCAAATAAAGTAAACGATTAACTAACTTTCCGGACAAGAGTAGCTGACGGGCTAATTATGGTAAAAAAAATAGTTAAACCTAAGAAAAAAGGTAAATAATATCTATCTGTAAATAAATATATTCATGTAATAATCGTATTTTCAGGAAGACCTTCAAATGCGTCACTAGTACTCAAAACTCCAACCCCGTCGTATTCTCATACACGTGGAGAAAAACGCCCCATCCAGGAAATCTAGTACGATGCAACTGACCATATGCCAAAATTTGACGACAACAAACAAGCGACAAGATGCAAAAATGGCAAATGTACTCAGCGATCTCATGTCTTTTGTGATAAGTGTAAAGTGCACTTATGTTTGCAGAAACATCGGAACTGTTTTTTGCAGTTCCATAGAATATCCTAAGGGTGAATATTTATTATACCGGGCGCGCGCGCACGAGCTGCTGATACGTTTAGTGTAAGATGAAAAAGAACAGCGAAGAGACGTCCCTTAGTTAACACAAGAAACATATATCGGTACTGGTTGCTTGGACGAATGCATTCATTGTATCTCTTTATCTAACATATTAAAATCCTATGCCTGCTCTAACACATTGAAGATCCTATCAACAGATCGAAGTGCTCAAACACGACAGAATGCATTTGAGATAGCAACAGATTTGCGTCTGCGTACATGCACATTAGACTCAGCTCTCAAGGTGATACGAAAAAATTGATAATACACCGAGGTTGTCAGACAGAGCATAACATAGCGCTTCCCAGTTACAGTCGCCCACACATTGCTAATCCATCTATCAGCGGGTCGAACGCGCGCATACTGTATACAGGGTGTAACAATAGTGCAATATTCTTCCATATATCCATTTTTATGCTAAATACAGCAAATATTTATATACAGAAGTTGTTTAGTTTTACGAAATTTATAACGTAAAATTATTCTACGTTATACAGGGTGTTTAGTTTGCCCGTAACCATCAGTATCTTTACATTTTTTAATGGAACATCCTATATATGCCCACATTTTTTAATTGTCTGAGGAATTTTAAGGTAACTGTATACAGGATTATATTCAATTATTTTCATTAGTTTACAAGATATTGACATTTGTTTAAAAATTTTGACATTTTGCTCTCTTCAAAAAATGCCATTATTTCGGTAACGGAAAAATGTAACATTATGAAACTTAACATAACGTTAGAAGCATCTCTTATGATTATAATATACAGATGTAGACTTAAATATGTTATACAGAGTGTTATGGAAATCAGTGTCTTTTTGAAACAATTGAAATGCGAAAATCTTCATTTTTTTCAAATTGAAACACTATACTTTTATGGATTAGTTGAAAGCGAAATTTAATTATCTATTAGTTTGAATAACGCATGTATACAGGTAAAATTAATGGTTTTAGAGATATTTCAAATAATTTCTCATTTCTGTGTATTGTTACGTAGGTGTGCCCCGCACCATGTCTTTGTGGGAGTAAGTATATACATATATTTCTTTTTATAAATTGCTTATTTTGGATGCATGTCTCTCTTCTGTACATATAAAACAGTGTCTCAAAATAAATAAACTTTTCTATTTCAAATTTATCACAATGCTATAAATGTAAAAAGACTGCTGTTCCGTTAAAGGAACAGTAGCGTTACTGTATTTTCCCAGTTTGCATGTTTTTGTATTTACTGTTTCTTTACGCAATATTTACAGTTATACGCATCGGCCTTTATCTCTGTATGAGATAATGGAAGAGCTAGAAGATCTCGAGAATGTTCATCCCCCTCCTGACGGTATCATAGTATTTCCACCGGAAGATGGAGATGCTGACACGGACGATGACTCGGGGAGGAAGATGCAGTTGGTATAGACAATCTACCGGCGGCACAATTGAGGACATATGCGGAGGTTGAGGTAAATACAGAAAGCGATTGGGATAGTGACGATGATTTACCTCTGGCGACATTTCTGCCCAAAGACTGCATTACACGAAGAAATAAAATAGATGTATCCACAATTGCGTGGACAGCTGGAGATTTGCCTAACGGTAACTGGATGCAAAGGGAAAATACAAGAACATCGGACGAAATAATTCATCCCCTAGACTTATTCCGGCGATATTTTGACAAAGTTTTAACCATGTTAGTTCAATTCAGCAACACGTATGCTCTGCAATATTACAGAGGATGAGATGATGTGTTTTCTAGGCATACTTATTCTCAGCGGGTATACTGTAGTAAGTCGAAGGAAAATGTACTAGGACAATGCCGAAGACGTACACAATGAATTAGTTAGTCGAGCAATGTTACGCGATAGATTCCAATACTTGATTTCCAATTTGCATTGCTGTAACAACGAAAATTTGTTACGAAACGATAAATTTTGTAAAATTCGGCTGTTGTTTGACGTACTAAATAAAAAATTTCAACAGTTTGCCCCTATATGTGAGCATCATAGTGTTGATGAAGCTATGGTACCTTATTTTGGCCGACACACGTGTAAGCAATACATAAAGTGAAAACCAATCCGTTGGGGTTATAAGCTGTGGGTTGGCGCTACAAGAACTAGGTATATTGTGTGGTTCGATACGTACCAGGGCCGTTCAACGTTTGTGAACGAGAAATATCAGCAGTATGGTTTAGGAGCAAGTATTGTTCTAACTTATGTCGATGTATTAGAGAAAATTGAGAAGGAGTCATACCATATATTTTGCGACAATTTTTTTACATCGTTACCTTCATTAGTAAAACTGAAAAAGAAAAACGTGAAATGTACAGGAACTATAAGGGAAAACAGAACGGGTAAATGCCCAATAGATACTAATCGAATAAAGAAAATGGAAAGAGGTTCTATGGATTATAAACAAGGAAATGGAGCTGTTCTTGTGTGCAAGTGGAATGATAACAATGTCGTTTCCATATCATCTAAAGCTTTAGGTGTGCTACCCATACAAAAAGTGGTACGATTGTCGCGTTCTGAAAAATCTTCGTACATACAAATATATAATAGGAAGGTAGTTGGTAATACTTAAATAATCATTATTAGAGGCGTCTATAAGCAGAAAAACATTACAAAACTCAACAAAATTGCATAACAAAGTTATAAATGCCCCTTTGTATAATCACTGATATGAGATTGCATTCGATAGACACGCCGTCGAATAGACGGCAAGTGCCGGTGAATATTACCCCATCGTACGAGTTCTTGACGCGACGACGTCGAACCGTAGGAGAGGTACACAACGCTCACTTCCCATTGACTATGAAGTTTATCAGATCATCATAAGATCTTAGTAGTGAATTCACTAGCGCGTTTTTTTTTGTATAAAAAAATTAGGTTATATAGGTAGCTTGTTCATTTCGGTTGATTCAGAGTAGTTGGGTCAAGCCTTAGCAATGGTGTCACCGTATTTAGGCGAGTTCGAGCTATTGGGCGATAGCCAATTATTAAGATTCGCGGACAAAATCCTAGGACTAGGATATTTGATATCTAAAACTGGTATGTACTTGATTAAGTAAATATAATTATTGACAATAACTCAATGACAATTTATATATTTGTAGCATATACAAACTCTAGACGTTTACAGAGCGTTCACACGTTACGGTTTCTACGAGTCGGTTTTCTGATACGGTTTCGCCGTATACGGTTAAACGTTTAGAGAGCGTTCACATTATACGGTTTGCAATTAATTCAGTTTGGTAAAACGTTTCGTAAAAGATGGATGACGATATAGCGACCGCGATTATTTTTTACTGGTATAGGCGTAGATTACGAAGAAAGTATAAAAGATTTTGGGTGCATCCAATTGTATCTCGGCGTTTAAATATGGGTCACTTTTGGACACTCATGTTGGAACTAAGAAGTGATGAAACAAAATTTTACAATTATTTTCGCATGTCAATGTCAACGTTTAACGATCTTCTAAGAAGATTGGAAGAAGATTTGAAAAAGAAGACACGTTAATGAGACAGAGTATTAGCCCAGAAGAGAAATTGGCTATATGCATTAGGTAAGAAAATATAAAATCGGCTGAGTTGCACCGGCACGCTGAAGGTTGAGTATTTTATGATCATTACTGCGTATTATTTTATATTTCACTATTAATTTGCTTAAGTACAGGGTATATGATACAAATTGCTATTCATTATTATGTATTGGCAGGATACACACATATGCAATATTTTAATTAAAAGAAAACATTTCAAAAATGAGAAAAGTCCAACAATTCTTCTTCCATGTGGTCCAAGTTGGATGCCGGTGATTGCACATCTAATGCCGGCGGTGGTGATTGATGAGTAGAACTATCTTGTGAAGTTGTAGAACATCCTGTATTTTGATAATATGTAGTAGTTGGATTGGTTAGATTTTGGTAATAATTGGTTGTTCTCTGTCGCTTAATATTTTGAAGTAAGTTAATGACTCCCGCTTGAAATTGAAGGGTTTCATCTACGGTGAGCGATGAAGCTATTGGTAGAAGACTTTTAAAAAAATGTAAAAGCGGATGTTCATCTTTCTGCTTGTGCACATCTACATTATCCAGAAATTTGATTATTTTGTTGTCGACCTCTGCTTGTTTTCGCTTCGCCGAATTCTTCTTTTCATGTTTTGTTTCTATATTCGAATTAGTGCTACCTTCTTTTGTACTTTGTATATCTTTTGCATTTTCGGTTCCTTTTTCAAAGTGGGACACACAACCTTGTACTCCTTCATTAGTCTCTCCGCTTTCCTGACCAACTGTTGTATCAATAATTTTTTTGAGGAATGCCAACTGATCCGAATATTTATATGGTTTGTACGTACTAGCAGAGGAACCAGATTTCTTTTCATCTTTCCTCTTTTTAATATCTTTACTCCAGCTGTCTCGTACTTGCGTCCATTTTTTCAAAACTATTTTAACTGAAAAATAATGTGACATATAATTGTTAATTTTTTCAGGTACATGGCTTCTGGATGTTCATTCAAGGATTTACATTATGCTTTCAGAGTCGGCGTCTCAACAGTCAGCGCTATTATTAAAGAAGTGACGCTTAAAATATGGAGCAATTTATGCGGCGAATTTATGCAACTTCCTACATTTCATGAATGGGAACAAATAGCAAACGATTTTAAAACAAATGCTGATTTCCCTCACTGTATTGGTGCCATAGACGGGAAACATATTAGAGTTAGAAAACCATCACACAGTGGCTCGATGTTTTTTAATTATAAGGAGTTTTTTTCAATTGTTTTGTTGGCTGTGGTGGACTCTAATTATCGATTTATATTTGTAAGTACTGGATATTATGGCAAAGAATGCGATTCTTCCATTTTAAAAGGTACTCAGTTCTGGGAAAAAATGACTAGTGGTAGTTTGCAAGTACCAAAACCGAAACCTTTGCATCCAGACTTTAATAAAAACGTTCCATATGTTCTTATCGGCGATGAAGGTTTTGCATTGAGTGAACATTTAATGAGACCCTTTGGTGGAACACACTTAGACCAAAGAAAACGAATTTATAATTATCGTTTGACAAGGGCAAGAAGGTATGTGGAATGTACCTTTGGTATACTTGCTAATAAATGGAGGATTTTTCATAGGCCCTTAGACGTAAATTATGACACAGCTGTTCAGATAATTAAAGCATGTACTGTTCTACATAATTTCATTAAAGAAAAGATGGACTACATTTCGAAACTGTTACTAATCAAAATGAGAATGTGCGCCTTCAAACCATGACAGGAGAACGGCAAAGACGTGGTGGAACTACAGAGAATACAATTAGAAATATGTTTGCCGACTATTTCGTATCTGAATATGGATCAGTTCCATGGCAAAATGAGGCTATTGGTTTGACTAATTAACTGTCTGATATGCTACGTAAAAAAATAAATTATAAACCTTACCAAATTCTTGCCTTTCTTTTTCATTCATTTCCTCGAAACCATCCTTTAATATTACGCAAATCTCTCGCCATGCCGTTTCACGTAAGACTTTGTTTTTATATATTTCCAAGGTTTTATCCCATATTACGGGCCTCTCTTCAATTAATGTTATAAGTAATTCTACGTTATCCATTTTGCAGAATAACAGACCTAACCTCATTCAAGTCAATATAGCGACTACCCAATCGGCGCGCCGTACGCTACAAGAAACCGAACTGTCTGAACTCTTTCGTTTAGATACAATAGTCACTACGACCGTTTCGGCTTTTTTTAACGTATACCGCTTACGGTTTTCAGTGACAAGACTCGGCAACAAAAATAAACGATTCAGTTTTTTAATCGTATACGATTTTACCGTATGGTGAGAACATACGCATATATTTGCTTGTAGGACTGCAAACCGCATAAGAAAAACTTTTCGGTAAACCGTAACGTGTGAACGCTCTGTTAGGGTATTGTGTGAGCGGCCAAACTATTACAGAATTAGAAAACAGATTGGCATATAAGAATTATTCTCTTGGGCGGAATGTGATTGTTTTAATAGGCACTAACGATATTATTAAAAAAACCAACATCAATGTAATGTGCCACGAATTTTTTAAAATAATGTCTGGCCTGCGAAATAATTGCAATAAAATCGTTGTATTAACGATACCGCCCATACCCAAATATGAGGTCGATCCGGAACATTGGGCCACCTTGAACGGATTCAATACATTCCTCATGAATCAGGGTGATGGGGTGCAAACTCTTCTAGTGGATACCACAACAGTTTTTTTTCATTCGAGTGGTATAGCACTCGAGTTTTTTGAGAGGTAATTTATGACATCTGAATAGTTTGTTAGCTATCAATGTAAATAAATATGAGTGATGTTTGGTAATTTGTATTTATGTCGATATTAATCAATCTGTTTCTTTTCAGAACGTATACAGGTGGTAGGCCGGACCTGATTCACCTCAATGAGTCAGGACTCCTCAGATTACTGCATTTACTAAAACCATTTTTGTAGTGCTGATGAAATATTTGAATAGGGTTTTGTAATATGGTTCTTGGCGAACCTTTTCCCTTAAAAAAAGGTAACGCGCCTGTGGTAGTACCTCTTGGGTGGCGAGCAAATCTACCTATACAACTAAAACTTGGACTAAACCTTTTGAAATATTTGTCATCTCGTCGATCCGTCCGTATACCTATATTCAAAAGAACCGCCATAATTGTCTATAACTGAGCAATTGGACTCATTCTTTTCTTACATGTAGATATCAATAATAATACGAAAAATTAGACAGATACGTAGTACCTTCTGTAAAAAACGAAGTTTAGTTTAGAATGTTGTTTAGTTTTTCCAATAAGATGCTATTAAGATATGAAAACCTTGAATTTTATTTACATATGTTTATGCAGTAATCCTCAAAGAGAAATCAAGAACCGATTTGTTTTTAGAATCAGTTTTTGTCGTAAAACGTAATACTTATATCTTAATCAAAATCGTTTGTATCGAGTTGAATATCTATTTTAAGTGATTTGTCAATACCACCCCATCTGGCTATATAGTTTGCCACTTTTACATTAGATGTCAAGCTTTGTCGCCTCTATAGGCAACCAGGTCAACACAATGATGAGAACATGGTTTAGTATTCTATTATCAAGCCCGCATGACATGTTTATTTTACAGTCCCTGGCCACAATATTAGGGCCACCTACTGATAAGACGGTTTTATTGAAATATTTAAACAAATGAAAAGTTTAAACGGATAAATTTATTGAAGTAGTCTAGGAAAATAATATTTTCACGCATTGTATTAACAATTAGTAATTCCACCCCTATTCTTGATCACATCCCTGATCCTTTTCGGCATACTGTTTGATTTTTTGGTAATTTTGCCACACATCTTCAATGTTTGCTTTTAATTGTGCAATAGTATTGTTTTGTCTTGAACAAACAATTAATTTTAAAGCTTTCCACACTAACAATAATCTTCGATATCTTGCACAAATAAGCTGCTTATTTTTACAGTAACACAGCCGGAACAATACTAAACCCACTGGTTAAGACACCGGCGAAGGGGCACATGACAGGTATAATGTAATTAAGCGGCACTCTAGAGATTTATTAGGCAGAAATGTACTTAGAATATGTGTAATAAATACCAAGTATTCATATTATTCATTTTAGTACGTTTCTCGGAATTATATTAGCTCAGAGATAGAAAATAACAAAATTTTTAAGGTGGCCCTAATATTGTGGCCAGGGACTGTAGTATAATATACCTATTTTCGTATGCACTTTAAGAAAATTTTTTTGTGCACAAGAATTTTCAATGAATATTTATGCAAGAATATATTTCTTTTTCGTCGTTTAACCTACTTGAAAATTTGATAATTACGTATTGCCGCGTTATGAAACGCCCTGTAACTTAGCTCTCCGTAGGAATTTTTCCGAAAAAATCGACATGCGCTTTTCCCGTATGATTCCGAACAAGTTTTATTCAGACTTTTTTGCCGTTTAACCTACTTGAAATTTGGATACTTACGTATTGCAACAGCTATATTAGAATCTTACAAAAAATCAAGCACACGAGGACCTTGCAAGCTAGCCACAAATTTACATGACTATTCAAAGTATGACGGCAAAGATCACTTTATTGTATACCAAGACAAGCAAACAAGATGCAGGGTATGTCATAAAAATTCATACTTCAAATGTAACAAATTTGATTGCGCTTTACACCCCAAAGATTGTTTCTGTGTATATCACACCCATTAATTCTAACTTTTAAATAAAATTGTTATCATTCCAAAGATATTGTTATTTATTACTAAGTCCAGTAGTATATAGTCCTACTGTTCCTTTAAAGGAACATACCATATATGATATATCCAACATGGATATTAACAAAAATCGTTGGTATTTGACTTATTTAGGCTATAAGTGTATAAATTATGCAATTGCATTACATGTTTACAACAAAAAGGAGTTCCAAGTTTAAGTGGGTTAATATCTAGTTTAGTTTGAGAATATCTTTATATTTTAATATAATACCTATTGCACGAGTTATAACTATACTAAATAAAAATGTTGCATCACCCAAACCGATTTATACATCTACATGTACAAATCGAAATAATCCAAAAATTTTGCAAATTTTTTGGTAAAAACATATATTATGACATTTAGTTCAATAATCCCAACAAAAATTTTATTTGACCGTCACAAATAATTCAAGTCTGAAGGGGCTAAACTAATTTTTAAAGGTTTTAAACCGATAGATTAAATTAATCGTTTATCATGAATTTAACTTTGGAGGAAAAGAAATCCGTAATACAATGGCATCACCGTGACAGCACATTAAATGAAATAAGTGGCTTATTTATGACAGCATTTGAACGCGAAGTACCATGTAGTTCTATGAATTATTTGATAAACCAGATTTATTTTGTCTTTTGTTCTCAACTCTGCAGATACATATTTAGTCCAAATTGGGATTGCTTATGTATCTACCATACATCTTTTTATATTTGAATCGTTTTATTGATGATATATGAGATTCAAATGTCTGTTGATCACCGTCGACAAGAAGAGACGGGAGGCGTGACTTAGTACTAATAGGCGAGGCTTTGAAGTTGTTACATGCGCGATGTTCAGGTTTCTCTCAGACATACTGTATGTATAGTAACGTAGTGCATAAAGAGATAAATTTTAAGTTACTCACATTTTATATCCTAAATTGCAATGGATTATTTCGTTGATTACTTACTAAGTACTGACAAAGATAAAACTATAGCAGGTTTTACAGTATGATTGTAGGCGTTTACGGTAAGACCACGAGTAGACAATTTTGAAAAGTGAGATGAGCGCGAATTTGTGATCCGTTTTCGTTTAAAATAAATGACTCTTCTATTACTTACGAAAATTGAACATCATTTAGAATTTCCCACTGACAGATAAAAATGAAAATTAAAGTAATAAAGGAATTACAAACTTGACTTCAGAAATAATAGTATACGACCTATAGATCAGCACTTGATTACATTAAGGTACTATGTGAAGGGCAAATTTCGTTTTTTTTTTGTAGCCTCTATTTTTATAATAATGTGAGTTAAAAGTAAACAACAAACGATACAGATGAAGTTTGAGGTTAAAGTACATAAACTCAAATTTTTTGTCGTCCGTATGGTTCCACAGATGCCGTATAATAATCTGTCAGTTAACGCGTTATCCTTTAAAATAAAGCTGTAGATAAATCAACTCTGAGATACATTCCTTTATCTTGCAGATAACTTCTATTTAATATTCAATAAACGTTTCATTGTAATTATCTTACGAATAAAATTTTATCTGCAAGTTAATTTATTTATCTTCACATTGATAAACCCATCCTAAATGAACAGCTTTAAAATACAAAAATATGACTGAAAAACGAAATTAAAATTACCAAGCGGAAGTGGAAGTTTCAAAAAAAGGACTTTCTATCACTTCATGGATAAATTTATTATGGACTCAAAGTATATTTTACTTCATTCCTTTTACTGTCTATCTATCACTAATGAATTAACACGTTGACGGACAGCGACGTCTATAGCCGCGGTCTGTCTATTAATGTGTTGTGACACTTGAATATTTCGACGTGCATAGCAGTCTTGAATTTTCTGCTGATTTACTGGCGTAAACGGCTGGAGACGTCGAATTTGTGTGTAATATGGATAGAGTGTCACATCGTGTTCACTAATTTGTGAAAATTAAATTGGTGGGGTCGCTATAAAGAATGTGATTGGTTGTTGAACATCGCGTGTATATGCATGTCATAACCTGTATTTAGATGTTTAGTATGTTATATGTTCTGTGTTTAGTATTCATCACATGTGCGAATGTATAGGTTATGGACCGAAAAGAGGAAGTGAAACTCCTACAGTGGTATGATGAGGTTGAAACGGGGTCGGAATGCGACCCTTTTAGTGACGATGGTGAATGTGAGGATCCGAATTATAATCCGGAAACTTCTGACGATCAGTCAAGTTTTGAAGAACAAGATGAAGGCGACGAATTAGGAAATGAACAAGAAGAATTACTACCTGATGAAGATAACAATATTCTAGAATCGGAAAATCAGGATGATGATGAAAATGAGGAATGGGAGGATACAGAAAAAGAAATACCTAACTTTAAATTTGACGAGGTCCAATCTGGAATAAAAATCGATATCCAAAATAAATCACCCTTTGAAGTTTTTGAAAATCTATGGAACAATGAGATATTGGCTCTAATATTAGAAAGTACTAATAAGTATGGCAGACAGTTGGAAAATGTAGAACGTCCTAAGACAAGAAGTAGCCGTTTCAGAGAATTCAAAGCTGTCACTATGGACGAACTAAAAAAGTTTTTTGGGCTCTGCTTGTTACAAGGACAAATAAAAGTGCCGGTTATACGGCAGCTGTTTACATATGATCCTTTATATTATCACCCCATATTTCTATCAACATTAAGTGGACGAAGATATGAACAAATTTTAAGATGCCTAAGTGCTAACAGCGACGATAATGAACCAAATGATTGGCTTCAAAAAATTAGGGCCCTTTTACGTTTAGTCATAAAAATCATTCAAGCTGTTTTTTATCCATACGAGGCTCTATCTTTAGACGAGTCAATGCTGCTGTTTAGAGGACGACTGAGTTTCCGTCAATACATCAAAAACAAAAAGGCCAAGTACGGGATAAAATTCTATGAAGTATGTTCAGCAGATGGCTATGTTTTGAATATAGAGATTTACCAAGGAAAAGCAGACAATAACGACGCCATCACTTCCAAAACAGAATCAGTAGTTCTGAGATTATTAGAACGTTATCTGGACAAAGGGCATCATATCTACATGGACAATTTCTACAATAGTGTGTCATTATCCTCCAAACTAATTTCTCGTAAAACCCACTCTACCGGGACCTTGCGCGCTAATCGACGTGGGAATCCTGTTGCAGTAGTTACAAGGAAACTGAAAAAGGGCGATAATGTATGGCAAAGGAAAAATAATATGTACGTATCAAAATGGAAAGACAAACGAGATGTCATCGCCATTACCACCGGATATCAACCAAAATTGGTTACAGTTACTAATCGATATGGGGTCGAAAAAATCAAACCAGTAGAAATCGCAGGGTATAATAAAAATATGTCTGGTGTGGATAAAAGCGACCAAATGCTAAGTTATTACTCATGCCCTAGAAAAAGTATCCGATGGTACAAGAAAGTGATTTTTCACCTCCTTGACATATGTATGTGGAATTCCTTTTCGCTTTACTGTAAGGGTGTCAAGAAAATAAAATACAATGTCTTCAGGGACCAGGTAATTAAATCCTTAATAAGTTTGCCAGAAAACGTTATTGATGGTAGGAAACTGATAACCAAAAGAAGGAAAACAACAGAAGCAAGTACATCTCAACAGCATTTTCCTGAAAAAATCCCAACACCAGAAAACTACAAAAGGCACACATATTTTTTGAAATGCAGGCAGTGTACACGCAATAAAATTAGAAGGGAAACATCCTGCAGGTGTAAGAACTGCCCCGAAAATCCACCATTATGCCCTACTCCTTGTTTTGAGGAATGGCATACATCACAAGTTAGTTAGTAATGACAACTGTGAGGACGTCTATAGCCGCTCCGTCACAGTATATAACTTGTACTACACATGGCGTGACATGGACGTCTATAGCCGTCTAGTATTTTTTTAATGTAAAAGGTCTTTATTTTTTCAAAATAAATATTTTGGTTTAAATATCTTTCATGTTTAATTAATTTTCCCATTCATTTCGGTGCGTCACCAAATTCACCATTACAAAAATATGAGTGTCCGTCAACGTGTTAATAATTTATCAATTGATCAAAGGCTGGTACCTCAGTGTCACCAAGTGACATTTTGCATTTACATCGAACAAAGTGCACTACTATAATTAAATCTGTGATAGCACCATCTCCTTTACAAGAACTGATTACTGATATAGGGAAATTCCGATTCTCGATTATTATATAATAGATGAATCTACAGATACTGCTAATGAAAAGCTTTTATGCATACGTATTAAATATTATTCACTTGCAAAAAAATTTTCACTAGATTTTTGGCATATTTAAAAGTAGATGACACCACAGCTAAATCGTTATTTGAGGCAACAATAATTTTTTTAAATTTTATTAAAGTAGATTTAAAACAAGTGATAGAAATTGGCACAGATGGTGCAAGTAATTTATGTGGTAGAAATATCTCGTTTTTATTCTTTGTAGAGAATATGCAAAATCTAACGTCATACTTGTCAAATGCATATGTCATAGTTTGCATTTGTGCACGTATAAAGCCTCTGAGGTATTTAATGATAGTATAGAATTTCTATTGAGGGAAACAGTTAATTGGTTTTCACATGGTCCTCTACGTATGAGTAAATATAGAGATATTTACAATTTAATTAACAGTAATAACAATTTGCCAATGACAAAATTTGTTCAATTATCTGGTACAAGGTGGTTATCTCGTTACAAAGCAATTAAAAAAATTTGATCGCAGTACTTAGAATTACAAACATTTTTTTCAATCAGTGTACTAAGTCAAAAGTGTTTTACAGCTACACAACTAAATCAAATTTATAAGAGTATTGAAACTAAATTGACTTTAGCATTTTTAGAGCCAATACTAAAGGAAATATATTCCTTAAATTTGTATTTTCAAAGTATGAGCATTGACTTTTATCAGTCATTTAAATGACATTAATAATTTAATTTGGGCACTTGCAGGACGCGTTCTAAAACCTTCTATTATAGCCCATTTAGATAATAATTTTGAACTATGTACTTACAAATTAATTAAAATTTGAACGATTGCGACTTAGGTTATATGTTTAAAAAAGAATTACAGTCATCAGAAATGTTACCAGAGCAAAAGTCTGAACTGATGCAAAAGTGTGTTAATTTTATAAAAATCCTTTCTCTTGAATTAATCAGACGAATGCCACCACATTTAGATATTCCTAATAAAATTAAATTATTTAGTCTATCATCTATTTTAAACCATATTCGACATAATTTGAACATAAGATGGAATCACAATATAGAAATTTGTTACAAATAAACTGGAAAGAAGTTTTCTGTGACAATATATGATGCAATTACATTTTGGCAAAAAGTAATTACATTCAAAAATGCAGCTGGAGATTTACTATTTGAGGACATATCTCTTCTAGCCTTTACAATGTTAAGTACACCAGTATCAAATGCCACAGTTGAAAGAATGTTTTCAATTATGAATGTAATAAAATGTAAAATTACAAATAGAATGATGCTAGAATTACTTAATGCCATTGTCTTTACCAAAGACTATTGCAATGCATTCAGTATATCACTAAACACTTTAACCCACTAAACACCAAACAAGTTTTAACTAAAACACCAGGTGTTTTAGGTAAAACTTGTTGTTTTAGTTAAAACTTGTTTGGTGTTTAGTGGGTTAAAGTGTTTAGTGTTCTACTTCTGCACCAAGAGATCCAGTTAAGAACTTCGCATTCAATATATGTTGTAAAACTTTCAGTCCAACGCTTGATACGCTGAATCGTTCTCATTCAAGTATGTATACATCATGCAGTGCAGACAATGTAGTAAGTGAAGAAAGTGAGGTACTAAATATGTGTAAACAATACATGTAAATACTTTATACAAGTATATAAATATGTAACTAATAAATTTATTGAAAAAGTAGGAAGTTTTATTTTTGAGAATACATTTATGTGAATATTCAGAATCACTTGGTGATATATTGTGAAGTAGTTGGCGACATGCGTTTTCAGAATCTGGCTGCCAGCATAAATTATATCGATAAATTTATAGTCGGAATCACGAAAGAAGAGCCCTGCGTCTCAAATTGTCGCGTCTAGTAACGACACACATTTCGAAAATTATTAGTCAAGATAGGTACTTTAAAAGATAAAGATAACAACATAAACGTATGTCATTCGTCCGTAACATATCTGTACGACAGACGTTTCATTGACTTGGTGTCCCCAACAATGTACAAAACAAAGATAGAAATGTACCCAAAATGATATTTCTATACCAATTACAGATAACCGCACTTCGAGACGTAATTTGATTAACGTTGTTTTATTGGTAAGTTAAACTGGTAGTGTTAAAAAAGAAAGACATAGAATGAATTTTACCAGAACCGAGCAAGTAGATATTATGCTATTAGTGTTTGGCGAGTGTCAACAAAATTCTAGACGAGCCCAAACGTTACATTTGCAGCGATATCCAAACCGACGACAACCAAATAATGTGTATTCCATAACATTAGATATAAAAGTTTCAATAAGGTATCAATAGAAAGCGTAGTAAAAGGGCTTTTCGATGAGCTACAAATACTCAGGGTGCTCCGATTTTGCAAAATTGTGATTGCCCTGTATAAAGCTAGCAGTTGCTGAATTTATTTCACATAGCAACGACAGTCCATACTAGTAGAAAATATTCTACTCTGTTGGTTTCGAATCTCTTTTGTCCTATGCAGAATAGCATACTGAAATGTATCGATTTATCAAGTAAAATAATTATAGTTTATCTAAAGTTTATTTGGACTTCCGTCATTCGTGACATGACATTCGTACCACAATAAGTTTTGTCAAATGGAAAGTTTTTTAAGAGTAGGTAATTTAGTGATTTTAATGTCTCTAGGTTATCTAATTATGCGTGTTATTTCCTTGTATTTTTGTTATTTATTTTCATTACCGCAACTAAAACTATTCTTTTTAAAACAAATATTCGATTATATTGGCGTCTATAATGTATCAAAATATTGTGTGTGTAGAGCAAATGACAGCAGAAGACTGGAGCAACTATACACCCAAGTACTAATGGAGATACATATCTATCAAAATTATGCAAATCAATTACCATGCTAATTACCATTGCTTATATTGGCAAAAATAAGTATTTTAAAGATATGTATGTATTTGGCAATCAAATGTATACATGAGCTAACATATTGATAAATAAAGATAATTTTTTTCAGTCCCACATTTTTTAAATGGCAAGTATCGGCTTACTTTAGTGTATAATGTACATACATAACCTAACTGTTAAAATAAGTATGCATAACCAATATTTATATCAAAACACATTTGGCGTTGGTGCTGGTACATGACGTCACTCGTATTAATGACTAAAGTCCGAATAAACTTTAAATGAACTATATTTACATAGAAACTATCAACTTTATACCTATACATTATATCGATGTAACCAGCTTTCAAGCGCAGATCATTTTATCTATTAATATACAAGGTGTTCCATTTAAAAAAATGCAACTTTAGTCTGGCATTTCCATCTGGAATATCCTGTATAAAACTAAATATGTTTAAAACGTGCGCTTGATGGTGCGAAAGAACATCCAGTGACTAAATATTTGACTAACTTTCAAATAAGTGTGTAATCTTCCGTCCCCGCTTCATTGCGGTACCTTGTATATATCCCTGCTCTAATGCAATACTGAGACATTTAAAAAATCAAATTTTAAATATTTATTTCTATTATATTGATTTTCTTGACCAATTTACGGAAGACTGAGCCAGAGAGAACAGAAATACAAGAAGCCACTATTTTGCAAAGAGATTGCAGTGAATGGCTTGAGTTGCGAAGACAATTGCTAACAGCCTCAAATTTTGGGAAAATTATAAACAGAAAAAGTACTACCAGTTCGAGTATTGTTAAAACATTGTTATACAAAAGTAGCATTTCACATGTTGCTTCTATAAAACATGGGATAGATAATGAGAAAATTGCTCTAAATCAGTTATCGCTACAAGAGCGTGTTACAATTCAGCCCTGCGGGTTGTTTATTGACAGTGAAATTCCCTATCTTGGTGCTACTCCAGATGGTCTGGTAGGAGAAGACGCGATCATGGAGGTAAAATGTCCAATATCAGCATACAGGACATCAATAGAAGAAGCTGTCAAAGCGAAAAAAGTTCGATTCTGGACGATGATTGATGAAGCGATGGTGGTCAATAAAAAGCATCCATGGTTTTTCCAAGTCCAAGGACAGTTGCATATTACTAAAAGGAGCGTATGTAGTTTTGCAGTCTGGTCAGGAGAAAATAAACCAATTAAAGTTGAGGTAATTCATCGAGATGATACATGTTGGAAGACGCAAATGGTAGAAAAATTGAAAGTGTTCTACATGGATCATATTTTACCAGAATTGGTTGATCCCCGACAAACGAGGAACATGCCGCTAAGAGAACCAACATCAAACAACTCCCAAAAACGAAAGGTTGACAATCCAGAAAAAGAGGCACCCCCATCAAAACATGCACGTTCAGATACTTTATAACATAGGTACTATTGTTACATTGTTTTCGTGAGGCCAATGTAGAGAAATGATAGGTATTAGGTACATTTTGTCAGTGAATAAAATTAATTTGGCTGTAATTACCTTCTTATTTTCCCTTCTCAATTTTCTTTTTGTAAAATGTTTTTTAATGAGCAGATTAATCTAGACAACACATGCAACGTGACATTTCTGAGATCTTAAAAAAATTGTCAAACCTATTAAAAGCAAACGTAATTTTTTTTTGAGATTTTCAAACTTTAGGGGCGTCGTTTCAAACAATAAAAAATGTTGTATGGACCTGTTCTGTGTAAATTGGGCTACTAATTGCCAATCGCGGCCTTATTAGAAAAACCCAATTTACACGAAAACCTGCTGCATGGGTAAATGTTTTTCTTGGTTTCTCTCTATTTGAGTACATTCTCGAATACAAAGTAGGTACAGTATGAAAAGTAGATATTAATTTCTAGTACAAAAGTTTGTATTTTGTGTCTAGCTAGAAATGATACAATATTATTGAACTCTACATAAAAAAGTTTGATTTCCGACAAGTGACATAATAATAGTATATTTCTAGTATAATGCAGCGAGTCTGGCATGAAACTACTACAGATGAGGCACACGAGAACGCTATTTTTTCGTCAAACATTACCTTGGAATTTGCATAAAATCCGCCTTTATTTTTTCAAACGTAAAAAAATTAATATTCCTCTGACGTTTGAAGAAAAGTAGGTATACTTATGTGCCGCTCAAAAGATTTCTTTCGCTTTACCAGCTACGTACTCTAAGCGATGCCAATAGATTGTGACTAGTGTCAGTCACCGCCGCTAGTGTCGCTCGGATCAGTCGGATTATTCAGGCATCGCTGTTTTCGTTGAGGGAGTCCGGCTCTTAATACAAATGTTCAGAGTGACAGCGTTGACATTCGGCGTTGTGTGTGGCGTCTGCGGAGCGTTAGCGTGAAAAACAAGTCGGTTTGTTTTCCATAGCGTCCGCAGTATTAAAAGATGGCTTCGGAGGAAGATTCTGCCGAGGTGCTCATAGCCGAAGTGCAAGCAAGTCCTGCCTTGTGGAATAGTAAGCTAACGACATATAAAAATAAAAACCTAAGAGATAGATTATATGCGAAAGTAGAAGAAATTTTAGGAATATCAAGTAAGTATCGTATGTTAATTATTAACAAAGATATCAGAGGATTTTTTTAATTAAAGACGCAATTTGATACATAATGTTTGTTTATTGTTATTCGTGGAAAACATTTAATAACATGGTGTCTAATTAAGGCCACTACAGAAATAGTCTTTGAATGAATTTCGAATATGTATAGCCATATTAGTTGCTCTGTTGTTTCTTACATTTAGGTTATGATGGATATTTTGCCGGTTGTTCCCATCTTCTTGGTCGACAACGTGAAGGTAATCGGCATCATCATTTCCATCGAAATCCCTAAATAAGTTGTGAAGTATACATGCACACTTAATAACCTTTATTGCAGTGTCCTCTTTAAGTAAAATAGATGTACGGAAGATTCTAAATTTTTTATATAATATACCAAACGCATTTTCAATGCACTTTCGAGCGCGTGATAAGTGATCGTTAAAAATCCGTTTTTGATTATCTAATAGTTCATTTCTAGGACGAGGATAGGGACGCATTAACTACTCCTTGAAAGGATACCCTTCGTCTCCTATCATAATGTTTGGTACAACAATGTCGGAATTAGGTAACGATTGTTCTGGTGGTACATTATACCCCTTTGACTCTAATAAGCGATATAATTCTAACGATTGAAACACTCCCGCATCACTTTCAGATCCCCGGGAGCCATCACAACTTGTTCTGCAGGAGAAATATACCTCTTTTTGACATAATTTGTTGTTTTTTCTAGGCGGTAGCTAACTTTTGTAATAAATAATCAAATGTGTGAACAGACATTCTCAGGTAATTAAAAAATCGATCTGGATAATTTCTTAGCTCATGGTACAGGTGGTGGTATTCACCATGTAAATATCTTTTTCTGTTTATAGGGTGAATTTCAACTTTTTTGTGTAACCTTTTACGGTATAATATGGTGTCTCAAGCAAGAACAGCAAATGCACTGCTTTCAACGGAGCCATTTTTAAACTGAAACATGTAAAACTTTTCCCAATTAACGCTTGTCCAGGGTTCCCAACTTAGGGGTTTTCCCCTAAATTTAGGGGGTAAATAAGTGAGTTAGGATTTTGTTAGGGGCTTTATATTTTTAGGGGTATTTTTAGGGATTTTTCATATTAATTTTTTTATATAACCCAATCTAGCCAATTGTATTTATTTGTTGACCTAGAGACTTATAGCGTTTTCCGCTTTTGCTCCGAGTGCGCCCTCGCATGCACTATTCATAGATAATACAAAAGTGCGGAAATAGTGCATGCGAGGGCGCACTCGGTGCAAAAGCGGAAAACGCTATTAGCGACATCTAGTCAGTGTGACTGTGGTTACGTAAGTTACGCCATTGAAAATACGTTGGTCATTGTTTTAATTGTTTACTTGTTTAATTTAATTTTGCTATTATTGTGCTAGCAATTTGTTAATTATGCCTAAAGATAAAAAGAAATATAGTCAAAAGTACACAAAGATTTGGGAAACAGATCCAGATTTAAAAGGTAAAGTAGTTTCATTACACTGTTTTAATTTATGAATGATCAGGATAGACAATATTAAATTCAATATTTGTTATCCTCTCGTATAGAATCACCAGTACCATCGAATTACAACAATATCCGTTCTTCGATCAAATTCAAAAGAGGTATTTTATTATATTGAGATACATAACCTACAAGTAATGTTTTGTATAACTGTGTATGACTATAATGCACGTTTTTGGAGTGGATTGGTCGGGTAGTACAGGGTGTGGTGGTGTTTAATTTTTTCAGGATTTTAAAATATTATTTGGTGATGGTGTCTGTTGTGGACATATAGACGACATAACACATACTTATACATCTCTGACATATACTATATTATGTAACTTATTTTTTTAAATGGTGTGGTGTCGGTGTTTCCCTATTTGTTTCGATTTAGTGTACTTATGTCCGTATAGGTACTGAACTCACATGCTGTTATTTACAATTTATGTTTTTATTGCAGATTGGCTTGCACCTGATGTTACGAATGATACATTGGTGAATTGTAAATATTGCCATGTAGTGTTAAAAGCCCACAAAAAAGATTTGGTTGGTCACGCTAAAACTGAAAAACATAATAAATCCACCGCCAGGGAAAAGTCATGTAAATCTATATCTCAAATATATAAACCAGTCTTGTCGGAAAAAACGAAAATTGCTGCCTTTATCGCCGAGCACTGTTCATTTTTAACAGTAGATCATTTAATTAATGTACTTCCTCAGTTAGATCCTTCATCGGATGCTTTAAAAAACCTTAAACTTCATCGCACTAAGTGTTCAATGTTAATAAAAAATGTACTTGGTCCATCAATGCTTGAAGCTTTAATTGAAGAGATAGGAGATTTTCCGTATTCAATTATTATCGACGAAAGTACTGATCTTTCGACACAAAAAGTGTTATCCCAGCAAACAGAACTGAAACGAGCTCGTGTTATTCACGTTGTATTTTGGTTTATTATAACGAGTTTCTGGGCGATCTAATGAATATATAAAGTATTTGATGTAGAGAACATATTTTCAATAACTTTTGCGCAAAATAAAATTATTGAGGAGAATTAAAGATTTTTAAATCCGAAATTGAGATATATAGAACAACAATTTTACATACAACATATATATATGGCAACTTATGTACTAAAAGGACGTCTTCTATACGTCAAATTTAACCCAAAAAGCTCCCAAATATAAATACACTTTAAAAATTTTATTATTTGTGTTCTACGATACCTACTATTCTATAACTAGTAATAATCATGCTTCATGATTTTATTTTAATAAATCTGGAACTGTTGATAAATAGTGATGTAATATTGCATAGAATATGAAATTGAATTACGCGCCATCGCTCGAGTCATATACGGGTCAACGGCCATTTCTCTTTTACTGTCAGTGTTTATCTTTAGACGTGATTGCTGTAAATTGCGAGTGCTGTGAATTAAAGAATGTAGATGTTAATTACAGTATTAATATTGTGTGTATATGTAACAAATACATACATATGTATACTATGTATTGGTAGTTTATTAAAGAACGTTCTTGGATTTGTTTGGGATTAGATATATGAGGGTTGGTTTTCATAACCTCTAATAGTAACCCGCTCGTTCTGTGGAAATATCATAAACATAACAAGATGGCCGGACAAACTATTATATATATATACATATGTTTTCCAGGTTTTTTTTTTAAAGATATGTACTTCATTAACTTGCATAATTTATTAAAGCAACAGTAGGTATTAGGTCCTAGTAATACGGTATAATAAACATGCTGTTAAGGCTCATTTATACATGCTATGTCAACTCGGCCGAGGTGATTGACTAGCAAGCCACTAGCACTCAAATAATTCATTCACTGGTACTAGCCAGTGCTAGCTTGAACTAGCACCAGTGAATGTTTACACGTATTATATGAGTGCTAATGGCTTGCTAGTCTATCACTCGGCCGAGTTGACTAGCATGTATAAATGAGGCTTTAATATTCGCTTTAATTACGTCTTGAATTACGTATTTATGCCGTCCTGGTATAACGTAATAAGACCGTCTTAAGATACGTTTTATTCACGTCCTCAAAACACGTCCTAAAAGTGTGACATTTCAACGTACAAATCTCGTGATATATACGTGCCAAAAACACGTCTTTTGGTTGCAATATTACCAAAATATTACGTGCTTTTCACGTTTTTCTGTTTGCTGGGATGCATTATTGTGCGCTTTTTTCACACAAATCAAGGCAAATTGTCACAACTTTTTATAGAATAATAAAGTTAATAGAATGTGATGCAAAAAGTGTACATGACGCAATTATAAGTCAACTTAAAATAGATGGCTTAAAGTTTGAGAATATGATCGGAGTCGGCGTTGATGGAGCAAACGTTATGGCTGGTAGACATAATTCGGTGACTGCTATATTAAAAAAGAGAATTGCCCGATTTGATTGTTGTCAAGTGTGTTAGCCACTCTTTGCATTTATGTGCAGAAAAAGCGGCTGAACTATTACCACGTCAATTAGAATTTCTTGTTAGAGAAACCCATAATTGGTTTTCATACAGCCCCAAACGTTTGGAGTACTATAAAACATTATTCGAAACCATAAATGCTAACAAGGATCCGAAAAAAATTCAAGGACTTAGCGGAACCCGCTGGCTCGCCCGCTATCAAGCTATTAACACAATATTGGAGCAGTGGGAAGAATTAAAATTGCTCTTTTCAATTGCTAAGTCTGATGACAAATGTTACATGGCAGAACAGCTTTACGATATCATGAGAAGAACACCTTTCAAAGCATTTTTAATTTTTCTAAAAAATGAATTAAAAAATGTGACTCAATTAAATTTACTTTTTCAGAGTGATGATGTTGAGCCCACCAAATTATTTGAAGATTTATTTTTATTGTACAAAAACTTGCTAAGACGACTTGTTGTACCTTCACAATTGGAGAAATTGGTGGACTGTGAACTGGTGGAATTCAATTTCCAAGAGCATCTAATGCATACAGCATCAATGTATTTTGGTTTTGATTTCCAAAACATTTCACAAGAACTTACGGCAGAGGATTTGTTAGATGTCAGAGAAAGATGTAAGAACTTTTTATGTTGCCTGGCAGAGCAGATCCAAAAATGGCTTCCGGATAATTTATCAATGCTAAAAATAGTTGCGGATTTGCACCCGAAGGTCGCTACATCTCAAGTCAAAGCCGACTTAAAACCAATATTAAATTACATTCAGCGAACTCATATCTATGGCAACAAAAATGACATCGAGTCTGAGTGGCACCAATTAAGTAATAAGACATGGTCAAATACTTCTACTTCAGCTGATTTTTATTTTGAAGTTTATAATGATTGCGACGCAGCTGGATGTAAACGTTTTGGTAATGTCTCAAAATTCGGACTAGCATTTGTCACGGTTCCAATTTCGAATGCAAGTGTGGAGCGTGCATTTTCTGTTTACAATATTGTTAAAAATAAGTTGCGGAATAGGCTATCTATTGAAATGCTACAAAGTTTAATGATGGTCCGATTCACATTGCAACGAAATGGTGGGTCTTGCATAACATTTAATCCATCTACTAAAATGTTAAGTTTATTTAATATTGAAATGTATGATTTTAAAAAGTCGGAACCAGAAGAAAACGAAATTATGTTTGAAATGTTAAATAATTTATAAATAAAGAATAATACAAAACGTATTTTGCTTTTTTTTTTTTTTTAGGGGGTTTTCCAAGTAATTGTGGTAGTTTTAGGGGTTTTTGACTTTAGCTTTAGGGGTAAAAATTTTTGGGAGTTGGTAACCCTGCGCTTGTCAGACGCTATCACTCTGAATGCCCATGACGCAACGCAAACACGCGGCTCGACGCATCGCAATGCAACGCTGTCACTCTGAAGCTTAAGAGGTAACTGAGTAATTTTTTAATTTTTTTATTCTTATTGTCACCTAAGATTTTTTTTATTATTTACTTAATATAATTTAGTTATTAACAGTAGCCTTGATAAGGTGAGTTCTTCATTGGCAATCACTCAAAATATATATTCTTGTGGTTATTATTTAATTCTTTTGCAAAAAAAAAATAAGTTTAATCAACCGAGTTAGTTAAATAAACTGGAAAAGTCGTGCATAGATATTTGGATTAGAAATTGAAAATTTGCAATTGTTTTAAATAACTATAATTCAGTACATTCTCCAGGGGTAATTGCGAGGAAGACATATCAGAAGGAGCTTTAGACACGTTAAGAAGTTTTTTTCAAGGAAGCATCCGATAAAGACAAACACCAGCTACACTTAATAGTACTATTGAATTACCTCATCTAACGTTAAATTCTAATTTAAAAATAACAAATGTACATAGTTAACGTCTTTGCATTTAAGCATGGTTTTGCATTGTACAGGGTGTCCGGATAAGGGTACGGAGCGGCTGTATCTCGACAATGGTAGTCAGCAGAAGTTCTGGAAAAAAATTCTTATACATAAAGTGGGTAAGAAAAATTGCTGGAAATTATTTTTAAGTGTGTAAATCGACCGCTAGAGGGCGTAACTGCTGCGAAGAAACATAAAATCTACGCTATCTCGGAAAGTCAGGTAATCACCTATAACTTTGAAAACATCATTTTATAGCTTGGGTAGTACTGCATCATTTTGTCTTGTGAAATTTTTTTCTATCAGCCATAATAAAGGAGGGGGAAACCGATGAATTTATTAATCTTTATATTGTAATATCTCTTGAACCATTCACCCGATTTGAATATTTTTGATTTCGTTAAAAAGAGCATTTTGTGGACTCTTAAATCAATTTTTTTTCTTAAATTTTTCTATTTAAACCAAATAAACTAGAGGACGTTATCTGCAACGTTCTTACATTTTTGTGATTTTTGGAATAAAGTTAAATGGAACGATACTATGTTCCTGACAGATTCTTGGCCACAATATAATTATCCGAATTTTAGTGAAAACCGCATCGCGATATGTCCATGCGTTCTCGATTTATAGGAGAAAATGTTAAAAATTAGAATACCTCAATCGTATCAAGTTACCTTAGTAAGAAAAACAAATCAGGTAGCCATGGTTACCCGTAAATTGAAACGTTTACGAGTTTGACAGCTGCCAAAAGTTATTTCTGATAGTTTCTGTGACTTATAGTTATTTTGTAATCGATCTTTTTTCTGTAAAAAAATATGCCGTTTACTAACGCAGAAGCATATGATATGCTACGTATTTATTTTCAATGTTTCGAAAATGCTGTAATTGCGTCGCGACAATATGCAATGCAATTTCCAGAAAGAAGACATTTTTCTCGAGAAGTGTTTTCAAGATTGGCTACTCGTTTACGAGAGACTGGCAGCGTGCAGCCCATTAGAGCACCAATAAGAAGGCGTGGAACATGTAACGAGGCAAATATTATTAACGTTTTAGCCTACGTGAAAAACGACCCATTCTTAAGCATAAGAAAAATTGCCAACGACCTAGGAGTCCCAAAAACAAGTGTCCAAGAGATTCTTCAACGCAATAATATGCATCCTTACCACATTGTCCTACATCAGGCATTAAGAGACAGTGATTATGATAGAAGACTGAACCATTGTCACTGGATGTTAAATATGATTCGGGAAAATCCAAATTTTTTGTCGCAAGTATTATGGACGGATGAAGCGTCTTTTTGTAGCTCAGGGGGTGTAAATTTGCATAATATGCATTATTGGTCGGAGCAAAACCCACATTGGATGCGGCAAGTAGCATATCAAAATCACTGGAGTTTGAACGTATGGTGCGGGATCGTGGAAGGAAAAATTATAGGCCCATATTTTTTTGATCAATCCCTTAATGGAGAAAGGTTTTTAGAATTTTTAAACGTTTCTCTTCCACCACTTTTAGAGGACATCACGCTGGAAACAAGAAGAAACATGTGGTTCCAGCTCGATGGTTGTCCGGCGCATTACAACCGAAACGTACGTCAGCATTTAGAGGATCAATATGCAAATCAGGTTATTGGAAGAGGAAGTCTATTTCCGTGGCCAGCGCGTTCGCCGGATTTAACTTGTTTAGATTTCTATCTGTGGGGTAGACTTAAAGACTTGGTATTTCAAGAACAACCGACAACCCGAGGAAACATGATGGAAAGAATACAAAATGCCATTAGAAGCTTGTCTAGGGCTGAAATTGAAGCGGCAGTTTTTTCTACCGAAAATAGATTACGTAAATGCATCGAGAAAGATGGACAACATTTTGAACATTTTTAATGTAAAATAACATTTCTAACGTATTTTTGGATGAACTTTAATTATAATTGTTTTGTGTTTATTTTGTTTTACAATTAAATTATGTTCTGCTGGCCTGTGGCTTTGAGATTTGTTTTTCTTGCAAAGGTAACTTGATACAACGCAATTACAGCCTTTTCGGCACATTACAAAGTTTTGGCAGCTGTCAAACTTGTAATCCTTTCAATTTACAGATAACCATGGCTACCTGATTTGTTTTTCTTACTAAGGTAACTTGATACGATTGAGGTATTCTAATTTTTAACATTTTCTCCTATAAATCGAGAACGCATGGACATATCGCGATGCGGTTTTCACTAAAATTCGGATAATTATATTGTGGCCAAGAATCTGTCAGGAACATAGTATCGTTCCATTTAACTTTATTCCAAAAATCACAAAAATGTAAGAACGTTGCAGATAACGTCCTCTAGTTTATTTGGTTTAAATAGAAAAATTTAAGAAAAAAATTGATTTAAGAGTCCACAAAATGCTCTTTTTAACGAAATCAAAAATATTCAAATCGGGTGAATGGTTCAAGAGATATTACAATATAAAGATTAATAAATTCATCGGTTTCCCCCTCCTTTATTATGGCTGATAGAAAAAAATTTCACAAGACAAAATGATGCAGTACTACCCAAGCTATAAAATGATGTTTTCAAAGTTATAGGTGATTACCTGACTTTCCGAGATAGCGTAGATTTTATGTTTCTTCGCAGCAGTTACGCCCTCTAGCGGTCGATTTACACACTTAAAAATAATTTCCAGCAATTTTTCTTACCCACTTTATGTATAAGAATTTTTTTCCAGAACTTCTGCTGACTACCATTGTCGAGATACAGCCGCTCCGTACCCTTATCCGGACACCCGGTACACAGCTGTGTTTTAACAATTTTATAATGTATTTTCTATTCAGATTGCAACGTCGAATAATTTTAATGATTTAACATTATAGTTCTATTATTTTGTCTTGAAGAAGTTTGTATTCACGAACGAAAATTCGACATTGTCAATAATTAGACTTTTTCATCTTGCCTAAGATTATTTGGAGTATCAAGCGTTAATACTATTGTAGTTACCAGTACTCCGTTACTGTCTTCCAATATACATAGTTATACCGCCGGATATATAATTGGGTATTTTCATGTATTTTAGAAAACTGGCAAAATGACAGCTTATATACCTATAAATCTTGTGGTAATGTCAAAAAAATATTTTGAAAAATATTACAAGCAAAAAAGCCATTTAAAATTCAAATACCAGAAATTGGCGCCAAAAACGATTTTCCGAAGGTTATGGCCGTTTGACGTCATACCGCATATAAACAGTGTAGAAAGCGGAGTGTTGTACCTGTTTCAAGCGGTTTAAAATTTTATTAAGAGTTTATTTAACGTAGCTACGTATTTAACTTACATAACAGCAGTTTAGTGACAGCATTTTCAAGTTTTTGAACGATTGCATAGGTAAATAACTATGTACGGGTCTCAAAATAAGTGGTGCTTTGTTCCCCGTTGTACAAGCACATCTGCAAGTACACCAAACAAAATATTTGTTCGTGTGCCTCAAGTGTATGAGCGTAAGAAATTATGGTTTTCAGCAGCAAGACGTGACATGCCCAAATCCAAAAGTGAATTTTTCTATTGTGAAGACCACTATAAAGCAAGTTGAAAATAAGGTTATGTTATCTTACATATACTAAAGTAATAAAATTTTCTTCATTTAGTTGGAAGAAGACATGGAAAATTATGTACACTTTAAGCTGATGGGTGGAAAGATAATAATGAGACGGGAGGTTGTTCCACATATTTTTGAGTGCCAGCCAGATCGGAAGAGAACCGCGACTGAGGGTCCTGCACGTTCTTTACTTATGAAGAGAGAACGAAAACGTCTAGTTGCAGAAGCTGAAGCAGCAGATGAGGAACGTGTTGCTGGTCAGCCTTTAGCTTTAGATGCTCCTTCCACTAGTAAGTTTTCACATTGCTGCTATAATTTTCTACTAACTATGCTAAATTCCTATGTTTTTAGGTACGGCTCAGATACAAGAAGAAGTACAACAGGAATCTGAAAGCACGTTAAGTAAGCAGAAAACCATAGGCGTTCAAGTTCGGCCTTCATTTCGGAGCAAATATGTAGACTGCAAATTAACAGTTGCAGTGCAGCATTCGGCAGTTTCTCCGATTCGTATTCTGTGTACAGATACTGCTACATCACCTTTGAAAGTGAAGAAGGCGAAGACATCGTTATTTCAAGCAAGTAGCAGTAGTGAAAAAAGTTTTGCTGAGTCTCCATCAACCTCATTTGCATCAAATATAAGTGCAGCAAGTAGTGACATGTACATAGATGATAAACAGGAAAAGGAAAAGCAAGCACTAAATGTGACACGTTCTGTAATAGAACAAAATCCAAAATTTTATTTGGGAGTACCAAATATGTGGTTGCCTCATTTAGTGGACTTGTTAAATGGCAAAACAAACTTAACGAAGGATAACATTTATCTCACGCTGATGAAAATTAAGTTAAATGATCCATTTCAACGATTAGGTCACATGTTTGGAATGTCCACAGGAAATGCCTCAAAAATATTTGCAAAGACTTTGGCCCAATTAGAACCCTACTTGAGCACACTAATATTTTGGCCACCCAGTGAAAAAATTAAATACTTTTTGCCAATCCCATTTCGAGCTCGGTATCATAATGTTCAGTCTATCATTGACTGTTTGGAGATAGAGATTGAAAAACCTACGAACCCAGTAAAGCAGACTCTTACCTGGTCAGAATATAAAAAATGTAATACGTTAAAATATTTAGTGTCGTCAACACCAGATGGCTTCATAAATTTTATATCTATATGGATATGGTGGAAGGATCAGCGATTCGTTATTAGTTTACACATGTGGGTATCTGGACCAAATACCTGCTGAATCAAGTGTAATGGCAGACAGAGGATTCAAGGTTATTGCCAAATACCTGCATGAACGAAAGTGTACTTTGGTCAGACCTCCGAGTGTTTCCTCATCAACAAAACCCACTCGAGCTGAAGTAATGGAAAGCAAAAGGATAGCTAGCTTACGTATACATATTGAGCGTGTTATTAGACGTATCAGGGAATTCAAGTTTTTAAAGCCCCATTCTGTAATTAATCATGATTTTATTGGTCAGACTGATGCAGTAATTAAAATAGCATGTGCTTTAATTAATTTACAGAACCCAATTATAAAGCAAGGGTAAAAATACTAACCCTGATTGTAGTAGTAGCCATTAAAGTGTTTTATATTATGTAAAATTTAATGAATAAAAAACAAGATTTGAGTTATATTTTGAACATTATTTCTCAATATGGTATTAGTTTTTGTATATTAGCAGTTATTTAAAAATAAAACTTTTTGCAGCATCCCATTTTTCTACACAACAAACTTATTAGGTAAATTAAGACAGTTTTGCATTTTCAACTATTTATTGACAAGTATCAAAAAGTTTTGGGAATATAAAATGTTTCCAGTTTTCTATGGCGGCAGTAGTAAGCTCATTTGCAAACTGCTCGTCAAAATCAATTTCCAAGATTTGCACATTATTTGAATTTTCGAAGTCTGGAGATGCAACACAAAATAAACCTTTTTTTTATGAGCACATATCATTTGCAAATGAAGTTGTCCCTTAAATTTAGCTGTAATATTATTGTCTTTTATATATGAGTTTATGTTTTTTACACTGCTTGGACACTTAATTTCAATAACATGATCTTTTGATATACCATCGGGTGAGGCTCCAAGAACAGGAAACAAAGGCATTGTAAAAAATCCACACTCATTAACTTTACACTGTAATTGTTGTTCCACACACCTTAACACTTTCTTCTCGAGAAGCCTTCCCCTCTTCATAAATTTGGTGTCCCTCACTTTATAAGCACCTATTATCGACTCAACTAAAGTACCCTCAGGAGTTTTGCAATGAGCGATTTCAAATAATTTAGAAGCTGTTATACGTCCGTATCGCAGTTCATGCCATAACGGGGCTATTGATTGTGCCCTTGTCCTTTTCTCTGCTTCAGTGCAAAGAGAGTTATTCATTTGTGTCGCAGCAAATTTAATAAACTCATCACACTCTATACCACCAATATTTCTAAATCGTAACATTAGCTTGTATAGCGATAGCTTTTCAAAGGCATCTTCATATGTTGCGGAAGCATATTTTATCAGATGACCTGTCAAGTTCGAACTCTCACCAACACTGGTTAATTCATTTCGAAACGAAGAAATATCACAAATTGGAGGGTTGACAGTTTTCTTTATAAACCCACTTGCTGTGATAAATTTCAGTGACGTTCCTACACTGGATAACCGTGGTTTTTTCCAATAAGAAGTAACTTCTGTTGGTGAAGGTTCTTCTGTCCGGCGATGCATCCACATTAGAAATGCAAGAGCATGCTTGCAACCACCTACCAGAAATAAAATATCAAAATAAAATGTCACTGGTGGCCTTTATATTAAATTAGTTACCTGCAGCTGCTGCACAATCTTTGCATTCAACACTAACAATACTTTCGTTGGCTTCATCCACTGTTAAGCAAACAACATAATTTTTTGAACGGATTCTATGTTCCGGGCAAATCTTGCATTGCACAATACACTGTGGACCCTCTCGTTTTACTTCAACATATCCAATAGCACTGTCTCCATATTCTTGACGAGACCCTGAAAAAATAACTATCTTGCTATGAAAATAGAATTAAATTATTACAAGTAAGATTAGGACATTATATGTACATACACATAAATACTTACATTGCTGCTTTTGCACCTCTAATTTCAGCTGAATTAAAACATTCGTCTCTTTTTATGTAATCCATTACCATAAACATATCCACAGAGGGTAAATTGTTTGTGGAAGCCTTAACAAATCCTTCGGCGGCCATAACTAATGCAATAGTAAAAAACACTATTTTGCAAGGCAGAATAAAGCAAATTACTAGATTTCGTCGCAATTTAACTCGTACACAAAGTTGAAACAACAATGAAACCGAAATTATGTCAGCGGCAATGGCAGTCGTTCCGTGTTTATATGCGGAGTTACGTCACGAGAGTCACGACCAATGAACGGTCGTTTCGCTGTCCCTTTAAATTTGATCATTTACCTGCATTTTTATACCTGAAATACATGGTGCTGGGTCTGTTACACGATTTTGCAAGATTATAAAATTCATCTCAGGGTTCGTCCCCATGAATTTAGATATATTTCGCTTAATTTAAAATATATGGCAAATACCTAATTAGAATTATTAGAAAATAGAATAAATCTTGTGGCACATGTTTTTGCCTACTCTCGAGCAGTGAAAATGCTCCTGCACATGTTTTAATTGAACTAAAAGAATATAGCGCTCAGAAATTATTACGACCGAATTCATTCGAATTTATGGAAACTTTTAGTAAATCCCTTAATATATTAGCCCACTTACTACCAAATATCTGTACCAAGCCAAATGTTAAATTTATGTGTAAGTTAACACTTCATTCAAATCTCAATTTTCCTAATACCTTTCACAATTTAAAAGATATTTTTATTAAAATTGCTGTCGATTTCTATGTCCACGCCTGGATTAAAAATATTAACAGTACGCTAAAAGGCTTAAATTACAAAAAATATTAGAACAGTAACATTCCTAATATAATTGCTAAACTTGCCGCAGAAAGATTTTGAAAATACAAAACAAGAACTGTAAAAATAAGACAAATGAAGCAATTTAATAATTAATACATGTTTATATATATTTTACGTTTTCCTAGTTTTCCATAACTTAGGTTTCATAAGTTTTTATTTGATTACTTATTTATTCTGAGTAGAATTAGCTGTTTGTTTTCTTTTTTTTCTAATCTTTTTATCTTTTAGTTAATTTTTGATTTACATAGTTCTAGAATTCAAGATGTATTTAATATAGTCAGTTTCTTAGATGTAATCATTTTTGTTGTATGATATCCTCTATGACTCTAATTGTGTTGTTTTAAATATGTAAGTATTAATCAGTAATAAGGTAAATCATTTCTAACAGCTATCCATCAAATCGTAATTTATGAAAATTGCTTTAACCTTTTTACTACAATTAAATCTGGATAAAGTTTAATTTAAACTTCATCTAGATTTAAACGTAATGATATACGCAATGCTCAAATGTCTGGTTAATATTTTAAATACCGTGAGTATATCTTATTGTGAAACATGCAAAACATGCATATACGATTATTGCTAGAGTAACGTAACAATTAAATGACAGCAATGTATTAAAGCGTGTACTTTGTTTTGTATCATAGGTTGTCAAAATAATTAATAATTTCAGTTTTTTGACTTAAGTTAATTACTGCAATAAAGTGTAACCTACAATTATACCTAGAATGTATAGTGTACAAGAGAAATTGGCGTTAATAAACTGGTATTATTCACATATGAGTTTGCGAAATGTTGCAGATTTATTTCACCTTACGTATCCCGAACGTCCGAAACCCAGTCCAGCTACAATAAGTAGATTTGTGCAGAAGTATAAAAATAGTGGATGTCTCGTTCCTAACCACAAGAAAAAGAATAGACGCAGATACACATGTTATTACGGATGAAAAAAAAACTGAAATATTACAAGCTATCGCTAACAACAACATGCTCTCTACAAAAGCTTTAGCACAAGCTTCAAATGTTAGTAAATCTGCCGTGCATAAGTTATTGAAACGCGAAAAATTTAAATCATATCATTTTCAAAACCACCAAGAGCTAATTGCGAATAATGCTGAAAGAAGAGTCAGCTTTTGCACAATAATGATGGAAAAACTTAATAATGACTATACGTTACTACCCAGAATTTGCTTTACGGATGAAGCAACATTTTATTTACACGGTGAAGTTAATTCACAGAACTGCCGTTACTGGAGCAGACAAAATTTGCACAGATACCGTTCTACTAGGACTCGACGACCACAAAAAGTCAATGTTTGGGCAGGGTTGATGGGCGAGCATGTAATAGGACCGTGTTTTATTGAGGGTACTTTTACAGGACACAGGAGACAGATATTTAGAATTGCTTGCGCAGAGAGTTTTACCGGCCCTTAACGCCTTAAATATTCCTGGTGGGATTTGGTATCAACGAACCTTTCTAAACAACAGATTTCCAAACCGCTGGATAGGACGTGGGGGAGAAGTGGATTAGTCCGCAAAGTCACTAGACCTGTCTTCAAATGATTTTTTCTTTGGGGTTACATCAAAAATAAAGTTTTTAATGGAGAACATCTAACTAATATTGACCAATTAAAAAAAAAAAAGATACGAGTGGCTGCATGGGAAATAATTCCTGCACAAATGCAAAATGAATTTTATCATCGCTTAGGACACTGTTTGGCCGTCAACGGCGGTATTTTTCAAAATCTGCTAAATTAATTTATTAAATTTGCTTCATTTATGTTAATAAAATAAATTGAATTTCAATTAATTCTTGTTTTCTTCAACCTAAAAGTAGTAAGAAACTGTGATTGAAGGATTTATCTGAAAATAAAATGTTTTCAATGTCTGTATTTGATTTATTGACACTTAAATAACAAACTGAAATTATTAATTATTTTGACAACTTGTGTTTCAAAATAAAATACACGCTTTAATACATTGCTTTCATTTAATTATTACGTTACTCTAGCAACAATCGCATATGTATGTTTTGCATGTTTCACAATAAGATATACTCACGGTATAGCGCCCATAGTATTAGTTTCATACTCCACCTGTTATGGGGCCATTAAAAAATCTTGTAAGGAGTGTTACCTATCTACAGGGTATTTCACGAAACTCGTTAGTTAGAAAGTTTACGGAATCTACTTTTAGTACAATTCTGAAATTTTGACAGTTGAATTTGTAGTATACGTTCTACTGTTTTAAAATATTTTCAAGAAAATCTGACTTCCGGTTATACAGGAAGTAAATAGTAACTTTGTTATACAATGGTATAATTTTTTTCAGTGCAGTCGATTTTACGCATTATTTGCAAATACATATCTTGTAGTAGGGTTTCCTATACCTAAATTCAACTGTTTCGAAGAAATTTACAATTTTCCTTAAACTTTTGCTATTGCACCATCTTCAAGAAAAATTATACAGGGTGTGCATAAATTAGCAACCAATTCAGATATCTTCAAACATTAAAAATTCTTTTTTTATGGCACATCGTAGTTTTTATTGCAGCACCTAATTCAGCGAGAAATTCTACATCGATTCGTATTAAGGTCTCATATATCTATCTTTATTAGTTTTGAGTTATTAGCGATTATTGGTTCCAACTACGGAAAGTATACAAATATCTGTTATTTTTTCTCATAGTTAGCTATGGAAATAAAATATTTTGATAAGAGTTGTCAAATGAGTGACAGGTTATAGTGTAGACTCGTTGGTCGGCGCAATATGACTATTTATGTTTGCGGCACCTGTAGGAAGGAAAAAAAAAGAAATTATCATCTATCGCCAGTGAACACAAAATCAAAAATCCTTGCAATAAGAATACCTGCATACTGAGGTGTTCTGTACGAATAAATGAAATGAGGCAAGAAGATATTAATAAGCAGTATTGGGAACTTCACAAACAGGCGCAACGTTTGTTTGTGCACAGCTATGTCAAACCGCTACGTAAAAAAAGAAACTCTTAGTTCAGTTTCACGGCGTAGTAACACTTATAAATGAAGGGGTAAGAAGCAAAAGGATACAAGTACATTTTTACACTAAAATGAGTTATGTGCAGATTTGGGTAGTCCAGAGTCCAAATTGTTTCGAGGCATATGGATACAAATGCATATGATACATTTAGCACTATCTGTCAGTGGATAAAGATAACGTATCATCGAAATCTACCAAAGCATTGGTGACAAAACTATTAAAGTAGTATTAAAATGGGAACGAGGTAGGGAAAAACGAAGATGGGCTAAAGATAAGGCTACACTAACTTGTACTACAGCATTTTAATTTCAAAGGTTTCTTAAAAACCATGAACTGAAAACATAACCTACAAAATTTTGTAAATACTTTCAACAGGTGTCAAAAAGTGTTATAAACCTGCTGAATCTAACTCCGGAAGTGATTCTGACCCTTTCGCAACCGATGAAGACAGTGATTACAATCCAGATCCACACACACCAAGTAGCTACTTAAATTTACCAGCGTCAGCTCACGGTAATGTTTTCACAATTTAACGCATTATGCAAAGCAATAACATAATATGTTATTTCTTCGCATCCTCCTAGGTATCACTATATCTATACTATATATCACTATACACCTAAATTTACTATTAAAAATACTACGCAACTTATAGACAAATTAAAAAATCAAAATACTGATTGTATAATGTTGTCATTTGATGTTGAGAGTCTATATACTAATGTACCTTTAGACTACACTCTGGATAAGTTGATGCTGATGCTGAAAGATAGGGGAGTGGGTGTGAATGTACACTTTACAAATTAAGGTAATATTAATTCTTAGTAAATTTAATCCTTTTGATTAGAGAGAAGGTATTGTTTTTGCTTTTAAATATCTAGTTTTGTAAGTTTGTAGTTTACTTGAAATTAAGAGAATTGGAAAGTAATTTAATTTTGTTTCGGGAGTTCAGGTAATTTTAGTTTTTTTTAAGATTAGTTTTTGTTGAGTTTCGTTTCATTTTTGGTTTAGAGTTTTTGTATTGTCATTTTCCTAATTTCAAATATTAGGTTTAGTCTTTGCTCGCGATTCAAACAAAGTTTTTTTACATATCTCATCAGCGGGATCTGTTTTTCTTTGTACTTGCATAGTTGATGGAAATTTGATTCATTGTAGTAGACATTTTTTTTTCTTTTTTTTATATAATTAAAATTTTGAGATACGAACTTTTTTTTTGTAAACCATTTTCATAAACACGATCCTAGAAGCCGTATACTACGAGGGAAAGGATCTGGGAGAAAAGAGCTCTTTAAACTCGCGATTGAAAAAGTGGGATTTGCGTGGACTTTCGGCAAACCGCCGAAACCATAGCAATATGTATGTATGTATTACATACATTGTTATGTATCAATGATATCAAGCGCTAAATGGTAAAAATAATGTAGGTGTAAGCATTTTACTGCCAGCGAAGGCAAATACAGGGAATTCCCTATCTAGTGAGTCTAATGCGTATACAAATATGATGGTGTTTATTAGTATAGGCAGCGATAGTGTTTGTTCCTTTGTAAAAAGATAAGTGTTCGTTTAAAAATATAACAGGAATTTGAAAAAGTAATTACAGTAGACTCGCGATTATGTGAACACCGCTTTATGTGATACGCTGGAATATGTGAACAGACAAAATTTTGTATTGATAGCCGTACTATGTGAACAGCGAAAGATTTCCGCCGCTCGTTTATGTGACCTAACGTACTTTATATTTCATAGGTGGGGAGATTTTCTTGTTCTATCCTGTCAGAGCATTTATATCGTATGTTCAATGCTCTTCGCTGTGTATAAGATACCTACTTATCATTATTAGTGTTTTTTTGTGTAGTGCGAAAATGGGTAAGAGAGGGAAATGTTTGACAATAGAGTGTAAAAATAAAATTTTGGATGAGCTGGATAAAGGAGTTGCTGTAACCGCTTTGGCTGTAAAATACAGTATTGCAAAATCAACAATATGTGCTTAAAAAAAAAAAAAAAATCGCAATTCGTCAATCCACAATAAATGCTGTTGGCGGATTAGGTAAGAGAAAAACTCTGCAATCCTCACATTTTGTTGAAATGGAAAGAAAGTTATACAAATGGTTCCTTAAGCAGCGAGATAAACATCTGCCAATTTCGGGTGAAATACTTAAAATGAAAGCAAAAAGAATTGTATTCTATAACTTACGGAAATGATAAGTTCACTGCCAGCGACGGCTGGTTGCAACGGTTTAAGAAAAGGCACGGCATTCGCTTCCTTAAAATTGTTGGGTTCATCCAGACCCGAATTGGTCGATCCATTTATAAAATATTTAAAAGAAACCATTGAAAAGTTTGATTTAACTCCAAATCAGTTGTATAATGCTGACGAGACAGGGCTATTTTGGAAATTATTACCTGACAATGTTTCTCATCACGAAAAAATGGCACCAGGACGAAAATCGGAAAAGCAAAGACTAACGTTTTTAGTCTGCACAAACGCAACAGGCTTGCACAAAGTGAAGCCTCTTATTATCGGACGAGCTAAGAATCCTCGGTCATTAAAGAATCACAATTTTGAGTCAATTGATTACACCCATTCCAAAAATGCGTGGATGATAGGGCCTTTATTTAAACAATGGTTTCATACCGCATTTGTACCTCAGGTAATTAAAACAGCCTAAAGTATATAAAATGTGAAAGTGCAGTGATTTGTTTCTTAAGGTTAAAAAATTTCTGAAAAAATCAAAATTTGCCGCAGAAAGCTTTGTTGCTGATAGACAATGCACCCAGTCATCCCACCGAAAAGGAACTAAGAACAGAGGACGGAGCAATCTTTACAATGTTTTTGCCACCAAACGTAACATGTCTGATTCAACCAATGGATCAGAATGTTATACGGATTACGAAGTTGCTCTACAGAAAAAAATTATTGTCATCTATCGCGGCAAAGAATCCCGAAAATATTGTAGAAGCAATGAAGGATATTACACTGAGAGATGTATTCACTAATTTGTCAAGTGCATGGAATGACTTGAGCCCATCCATGATCACACAGTGTTGGAGGAATATTTTGAACGATGCCAGCAAGCTAGATGATGAAGATTTGTTGCCATTAAGCATTTTAAAGGAGAGGCTTATAGAAGTAAAAGCAGTTACAACGTCTGCCAGGGATATAATTCTAGAGCTACTGAATAAAACAGATACAACTGTGAGTCTTTAAATAGACATGCGACCTTCATTAATATTAATACATATGCTTTATTTCTTTATAGGAAGCAGTTACTGATTCGGATATTTTGAAATGGAATGATGATGTGGCAATCATGTCCGGAGTAGAGAGTGATTCAGATGCAAATGAGGAAGATACTCTTATTCAACCTGAACCACAACATTCAATATCAACTTCTACAGCTATTGAAAGTATTGATAACGTTATTGCATGGGCATCGCTTAATGGTGACATAGATGCCTCTGGTATAGCTACATTACATAAAATACGCGAAAAGGCTGTTCACATAAAGCATCAAGAAAAGTTAAAACAACAAAAAATTACGGACTTCTTTAGTACATAAACAAAAAGCTAAAATTAAGTTACAATGTATATTGTATAAAAAATATTTTAAATAAATATATAAATACATATGTTTTCTATTATGTGAACAATTTGGGTATGTGAACAGTGTCGGTTTTATTTAGTTCACATAATCGCGAGTCTACTGTAATACATTTGATCTTTCTTTATTATATGCTTCATATGTACGTGTCTCTGTCATGCATTTATTTATATAGATTACATAAAATATGGAAATAGATCCTACTACTACTTGCCTGGGCCATCTACAAGCAAGACAAAAAAAACGTATTTGCATAAATATAGAAAGGAATGGGAAAATCATGAAGAATTTAAAAAATGGATAGCACCTAGTGATAAAGGTGATACCTACTTTAAATGCACAGTCTGTGGTTCTGATTATAGGGCTGGTATATATACAGTAACAAAACATGAAAATACAAGCAAACACATGAAGGCTATGAATGCTATAAAAAAGCCGTCCATTAGAAATATTGCGTAATTGAAAAAAACTGCAAGCATTACCCAGAAAACTAAAGAAGCTGAAATCATAATAGCTGCTTTTATTGCTGAGCACAGTGTTTTTGTTACTGCTGTTGATCACCTGGTAAAAGTAATTAAGAAAATATCACCAGAATCAGATGTAACACAACAAATAACATGTAATAGGACTAAGTGTACTTCAATTATCACCGATAATATTGGCGTTTCCGAATTTAATATACTTATAAATAAATTACAAAACCGCAAGTTCTCTATTATAGTAGATGAATCAACTGATTATAGCTGTACTAAACATATAGCATTAGTTGCTCGTTTTGCAGATAACTTTCAAATATATGATAAATTTTTGGCTTTACTTCCCATTAGTCATGCTAGCAGTAATAATATGCATTATTTGATAACAATTTTTTTAATAAACACAACATCTTATACAAACAAAACCTCATTGGTTTTGCAGCTGATGGAGCAAATTCTATGATGGGTAAACATCACTCATTACAAACATTACTTACAAGGGAACACCGGCGGGTGTACGGGAAGTCCGGCCGTAGTGGATAGCCCGAGCAAAGTGAATACGCTTATTTTCTCATCAAGAACACAGCGGAGCATGCAAGCTTTGCGCAATGGCACTCCTCCACCCGGCCTCATTCACATGCAAAGAGAGCTAGCAGAAGATCGCGTTGCGTTCGATAGAGAACTTGAAAAATCCAAATATTGAAGATATCTTACAACTTTTCAAGCTACTGTAATGATATTTAGCTACCGTATAGAGATCTGTAAATGTGGGTTCTGCGTACATTCAATAGATCGCGCTGTAACTGTATTTAATTTTGTTTTTCAATTTTTCGATTCATATATAAAGGCAAAATTTCCATATATTATTATTATATATATGCAGTGAGCACGGTTAAATTAAATAATAATACTATCTCCAGCCAACGATTAACCGAGGGTAGATGAGAAAACACTGGTATATAAGGTATTCTTCTATTTAGCACTTTTTAATGTAAATTACAATGTAAAACAAAATTCCAACATCTATACTGTCCAAATTGTGAAAGTGAACTTTAAGTAAACTGTATCCATGGATTCGCAATTTCATTTAGTGCAGTTAATTTCGCGTGCGATGGTACCTACAATATATGTCAGAGTTACTATGTAAACACAAGAAAAGACATGATTGGTTTTCAAATAGAAATGTATTTAGCACATATTAATCTAGCAAGTAAAATGAAAATTCCATGGAGATTAAGGAATAAAGAAGTTAGTTGAAAATAATTGGAACAGAATACAACCATCAAAATTGAGTTATAAAAGATAAATATATTTTAAAGGTCATTAAAACAGCATTTTGGTATCGTCTACAACATATGAATGGAAATTTTAGTTATGTAAACATGCATTTAATGCTTTGAAGGTGACATAAGAAGATATACAGTGACCGGCAGAAAGTGCGCAGCATATGGGAAAATGGTTTACCTTTGAATATAGCAAAATTATGTTATTGCATCATATCTCGGCATGACTTGAAACCAAAATAGCACTCGCGATTTCTGCCGAAACTCTCATCGTATACGAGGGAGAGTCAAAAATACAAAATTACGCTAAGAGTAAAGTACCCCCATTTTTAACATTAGACTTTTCTTTATTAACCAATAGTTCTTTAGTTTTAAAAATCAAAGTAAAATATCGAGTTTCATTCACTTTTGATGAAAAATTTCAGTTTACTGTTTATTCTGAATTACCCTGTATAAGAAATTGTGCGCGCTCATACAATACGCAAATCTTACTCTCTGTAGACATCGTAACAGAAAACCATAAATAATACGTCGCAAAAGTCAGCTACAAAAATAATATAGCTCTTGAAAATAAAAATTCAAGAATGTGAAATAATTTTGCTACACACCATATTTTACGTTTTCAGAAGGCAAAAAATTTTATTTAACTGAAATTGTGTGATTCATTTTAACTTAATCATCTTTAAAATTGCAATATTTTTTCATAAAATTAGCAACACTTCTTTTTATTCAGGTTTTAATAATAAACGCTTGACGAGAAAGAGCGACAAAAATAAAAAAGTTAGTCTCAGCATAATCCTCGACAGATGTTTTTTCGTACTGCATGTGTTTGATTTTAAAAAACATGAACTTAATTCAATAAATGTCATTTAGACATTTAGTTTTGCTATTAAAATGGAAGCGGAAAGGTTATCGGTACAAGAAAAGGTAGAAATAGTTCTAATTCGTGGAGAAAATTACTATAGCTATCGCGAATCAGCAAATATTTTTAACAATAGACACAGTAAAATTATTCACGATTCTACTGTATGCCGAATTGTGAACAAATTTAAACAGACTGGTTCGGTGGAAAGTAAATACAAGCAAACCCATGAGAAAGGTGTAACTAATGAAGAAAATAGTTTAAATGTGTTATTATCAGTAAATGAAGTTCCTACTATGCCATTGTCTGAAAGAGAAGAACTATTAGGTATTTCCGGAAAATCGATTAGAAGAATTTTTAAAAAAAAGACAAGTACTTACCATATAAACCAAAATTCACCCATACTCTTCAACAAAGAGATCTAGATGCTAGAATTGACTTTTGTTTTTGGTTCCAAGGCAAGAAGAAAGATAATCCCCATTTTGGAAGTCAAATATTATTTACTGACAAAGCAACCTTCACAAGCAACGGCGTAGTAAGTTCTCAAAATTGTAGGTGGTGGGCTAATCAAAATCCTAATTTTACAATTGAATGTAAAAGCCAATATTCATTTAAAACAAACGTTTGGTGTGGTATATTGAATACTCAAATAGTTGGACTATATTTTGTCCAGCGAAATTTAAATGCAGGTAGATATTTACAATTCTTGCAGAATGAATTTAGCGAGTTGCTATAGATGATATGCCTTGAAATCTACGAGCGAATATGTATTTTCAATAAGATGGTGCTTCGATCCATTCTACATTGCAAGTAAGAGAATGGCTTAATCAACAATTTCCTCAAAAATGGATCGGACGGTTTTCAGAAAATCATTGGCCTACAAGATCGCCTGACATTACCCCAATGGATGTCTTTCTTAGGGGTTAGTTAAAGAATCAAGTATACAAACATCGACCATTTAGAAATCTGGACCATTAGGAAATACGATTAGGCAGTGTGTCGTTCAAATTAATCCGGTTTTTAAGAAACGTAGCACAAGAATTTAACAACAGGACAATGAAATGTATAGAGAATGGAGGAGCTCACGTAGAAAAATAATGTACTTGTAAATAAATATTTTTGTTTACGATTTTGTTAATGTATTTTGAGTTTTATTTCCTACTATTATGTATCTTTACTATTATTATTATTAAAACCTGAATAAAAAGAAGTGTTGCTAATTTTATGAAAAAATATTACAATTTCAAAGATGATTAAGTTAAAATGAATCACACAATTTAGTTAAATAAAAAATTTTGCCTTCTGAAAACGTAAAATATGGTGTGCAGCAAAATTATTTCACATTCTTGAATTTTTATTTTTAAGAGCTATATTATTTTTGTAGCTGACTTTTGCGACGTATTATTTATGGTTTTCTGTTACGATGTCTACAGAAAGTAAGATTTGCGTATTGGATGAGCGCGCACAATTTCTTATACAGGGTAATTCAGAATAAACAGTAAACTGAAATTTGTCATCGAAAGTGAATGAAACTCGATATTTTACTTTGATTTTAAAACCAAAGAACTATTGGTTAATAAAGAAAAGTCTAATGTTAAAAATGGGGGTACTTTACTCTTAGCGTAATTTTGTATTTTTGACTCTCCCTCGTATACGATGAGAGTTTCGGCAGAAATCGCGAGTGCTATTTTGGTTTCAAGTCATGCCGAGATATGATGCAATAACATAATTTTGCTATATTCAAAGGTAAACCATTTTCCCATATGCTGCGCACTTTCTGCCGGTCACTGTATATAATATCTATATCTTTTTTTTTGAAGAACATGATATATTTACAATACTAATATCCTTTGGAAAAGCGAGATTAAACAAATTCTCGTGAATAACCACAATCCAGGACATAGATCCGTATAAACAGGGGCATTTCATCGAGGAATCCAGTAGGAAGATTTTGTGTGCGCATCTTAGGTTAGTGATCTACAATAGAAATAGGTATTTATAACTAGCTATCGTAGGGAATCAGCTTAGTTAATAAAACAATTTTGTAAAAGAAGTAGAAGAATACACAGTTTATTTACCGTAGTTATTTTCTTTGATTTATTAAAAGAGTTTAATGATTCAATTATAAGTAAAATATATTAAAGGTAGAGTTGTTATTAGTAATTATAGCTTTATTTTGGTACTGAACCCACGTAACACTACAGTACGTAATACTTTAATCTCTCATATAGAAGTTAAGCATATTGTTTTGTACGTTTGTGTCTTCTAAGTACATATTTTCAAGTAAAAATTCTGGGAGTTTTGTTAGTTTGTCGTCACTTTATGTGGTTTTAGGTTAGGTTGAATTTAATAAATAGGTGTAAGGCAAAGTGATCACGGGCAAAGTGGATACGGTATTCGCTTTGCCCTGGCTGGGTTAAAAGACGTTCAGAATTTTTTATTTGTTTTAGATGGTATACAAATACAAGAAAAAAACAAATCAAGCCCAATGGAGTGAAGAGAGCATGATGCGTGCAATAGCAGACTGCAATTCTGGCATTCCTGTGAAAACGACTGCAAAAAAGTATGGTCTACCTTACGCTACTCTTTATAGGCATTGGAAAAAAGGTAGTTCGACTGCTCAGCTTGGACGGTTTCGTAAGATTTTCAACAATGAACAAGAGGAAGATCTTCGAAAGTATTTATGTGATATGGATAGTGTTTTTTATGGGTTAACCCGAGAAGATTTTAAAACATTAGTTTTTGAATACGCGAAACGCAATAATATCACTTATCCACCTAGTTGGGACAAAAATTAAAAAGCTGGTCATGATTGATTATCAGGCTTTATGAGAATAAATCCACAAATTACACTCAGAGTTCCAGAAGCAACGTCAATCGGCAGAGTTAAAGGGTTCAATCGTCCTCAAGTAGAAAGGTTCTATGAACTGTTGAGTGAACAAATCGAAAGGTATCAAGTTGATGGCACTAGAATCTACAATGTAGATGAAACCGGCATTCAGACCTCAACAAACAAACCACCCAAGGTTCTTTCAGTAAAAGGTAAGAAACAAGTTGGAGTTATTTCTAGCACGGAACGTGGACAAACTACGACAGTCGTGTGTTGCTGTAACGCTTCTGGATCGTTCGTTCCACCTTTTATGGTATTTGCACGTAAAAGGATGCAAGATCGCCTTTTAGATGGTTCTCCTCCAGAGACTCGAGCAAGTTCTACAGCTTCGGGTTGGATAAATGGAGAAATATTTTTGAAGTGGCTTAAATATTTTGTTAGCCAGGTACGTCCGACTACAGAGAAAAAGTTATTCTACTTCTGGACAACCATGAAAGCCATAAATATTATCCAGCTTTAGAGTACGCATCTGAAAATAATGTCATCATTTTGTCTTTGCCACCTCACACATCACACAAGTTGCAACCACTGGACGTGGCTGTTTATGGTCCACTTAAAATAGTCTATTTAAAGGCAATGCTAATGAAAATGTAATGGGTCTAGAACCCTCTACTATTCCGCCTTCAGCATATTTGAGTCCTAAAGACATAAGACCGCTTCCGATGCCATACGTTGCTGTGGGTACTCGCAAAAGATTCAAAAGTCTGAAGTGTTAACAAGTACGCCAGTGAAGCGAAAACAAAAAGAGAGATTTATAAAAACTAATGGCAAAGCAATGAAAAATCTAAATAAAAATTTAAATGCGAGACCAAAAACTGTGACAAAGAAAAATACTACAACGACCAACAGTATAATAGGGTCCACGGTTATCCCCAGGACATGCGCTAGCTACGACAACGACATGTGCATTGTGCAGTGCAGTTCAGTTAGTGATAGCATAGTGATAATTACGTTTAGTTATTTTAGTTAAGGACCTCACAAATAAATATGGGTTTTGGCTGTTAATACGGTCTTTTTCCCGACAAACTCACCAGTGCATCATCACCTCATTATATCTTGTTACTAAAAAGTTGTCAATAATATACCTTGTATAGATAAGACATGAACTACTTACCTGAATTATACTTTGTACACTTATGTATGAAATACTTCCTATACAATAAAGAATTTTGAATTGAATTGAATTGAGTATAATAGACAAAGATAAGGGTAAGGATAATGGTAAGGAAAATGAGGAAGGAAAGTATGTATGTTATTTTTGCGGGAAGAACTATATAGAAATAAATCAAAAACCAGTTGATGATTGGATCCAATGTGATAAATATACGAAATGGAGCCACGAGAAATGCACGGCTTATGAAGGAATAGACTTATTTCTTTGTGACATCTGCACTAATTAGTTTAAAACTACGTTAAGTATTTGTGTTCACTTTGCCCTTGTAAAGGTATTGTAATAATGCTGGTAATGATATTTTTATATTATTTTATTTGTGAAGATGCCTTGAAGGCAGACGGCACAAGAAGGAGGTTACAATCTTGACAGAATCCTGTCTTACATACTAAACGTGCTGACACCTGCGCACATCGCAACATACTGCACAGGTCCGGACTGACATATATTGATTACTCTACAGCCCTATCGTCCTATCCACTTTACCCGATACGTTGGGCAAAGTGAATAGCAGCGTATATTGCAATATTATTAATTAGTAAAATTAAAGTACTGCTGTTACGCAATTTTTGTTAATTTTATTAAAAACTTTAGTAAATGTTGTTTCTTTTTGAACATTTGTTTTATTTCTATGTCTATTGGTTATCTTCCTATAGGCTATCAAAGATTAAAGAGTCCACTTTGCCCGGACTTCCCGTACCCCTCCGATTTCAATGAAACTTTACAGATGGAAAGAGTACCTTAAAATAAAAAAGACACGTATTTTTTTTATCGTCGTATCCGCACGATTTTGGGGTACAGCCCCCTCCAAAGTTTGGACGATTTTTCCATTTTTGCAAATATTTCCTAAATTATAACAGATATTAAATTTTCTTCTTAATATAATTTTCAGCATATTGCATGGTCCTGCAAATTATAATAATAAATTATAATTATAATTCATATATAAGGACAACAAATAGGGGTACCTGGGATGAGGCAAACATGGCGCAAGCTATAGACGCTGTTAGAAAGAATGAAATGGGGTGGGCACGTGCTAGTAAAACTTTTAATGTTCCTGCAACAACGTTGCGGCGCCGAGTTGAAAATAAAAACAAAATAGCAATCTACACCACACAAAACATCTTGGTCGTCCAGAGATCCAGAGATTTCATTGAAACTTCCCGAGGCTACCTCGCTTGCATGTGCAGAAGCGTTTAATAAAGCTCAAATAGAGAAATATTTCACTAGATTGGAGAATGTAATCGAGCAATATTCAATAGATAATATGATGATATTCAACATGGATGAATCAGCGCTTACTACTGTTCAAGTACCGACCAAAGTATTTGCCAAGAAAGGTAAGAAACAAGTAGGTGCAATAACTAGTGTAGAGAGAGGTCTTCATACTACTGTGGTAGCTTGCGTAAGCTCTGGCGGGACCTATGTTCCCCAGCAATTATATTTCCGCGTAAAAAATATAATGCGCTTTTGTATGATGCAGCCCCTATAGGCACCTTAAGACTCTACAATGAATCTGGTTACATGACAGGAGAGCTGTTTTTTAAATGGATGTAGCATTTTGTCTCACTTGTAAGGCCAACGCCAGAAAAAAAGCTCTACTAATTCTCGATGGACACGTGAGCCACAAAAACTTGGAAGCGTTGCAGTTAGCGAAGGAAAAGTCAGTTATACTCTTCTGCTTACCAGCCCATTATACACACCGACTACAACCATTAGACGTGGCCTTTTTTGGGCCACTGCACAAGTATTATAATCAGGCTATGACAGAATGGATGAAAATAAACGCGGGTCGTCCTGTTACAATTTATCAAATTGCTCAACTTTTTAATACAGCATATGAAAAGGCAGCTACATTCAGAATCACCTTGAGTGGTTTTCGTGCTACTGGAATTGCCCCTTTTAATAGAAATATATTCCCGGAACATATGTTCCTACCCAGTTTAACTACAGACATTGAAAATCCTCAAACTGAAAATGATGAAAATCTACTGAACGCACCATGTGATGAAAATCAGCTAGGAGCTAGTGCTACAGTCCCTTCAACCTCCAATCTAACTAGAAATCTTGTAGCAAGAACATTTATCAAGACGTATTGACTGAGAGTCCATTCGTAAAGGAACTTTGAGAAAAAGTTAAAGGAGTAAAGAAAAAGTAAAAGAGCGGTAGTCAAAAACAGGCTGGTTGAAGATGATAGTTCCGATGATGATATTAACATAAATTATGGTAAAAGTCAGAGTGATGAAGCTGATTGTGCCTGTTTATATTGCAATGACTTATACAACCGATCCAAAAGTCGCGAGGGTTGGTTAAAATGCCAGTCGTATGGTTCATGGTCCCATGCGGAGTCTGCAGGACTACCAAAAAGGGCAAAAAAATTTGTGTCCGAATAATGTAAAAACTGAACCTATTTTCTTTATTTTTAGTTTAAACGAGTATCTATTAATGGTTATTTATTTTATTTTTTGTCAAAAACTTTTCATTTTTAATTACGTTACCAAGCAATAACTGAATCATGTTGTTTTCTGGCGTTTTTCAACATTTTTACGTTTTTCTCATTAGTTTATTATACCAATAAGAGTTAATGCACTATTCTTTATGCATTTTAGCATAAATAAGTGTAAAGTTCAGATTATTTTTCAAAGCTACAATTTCTAAAATATTCTTTTACTTGTATGCCATATTGCCCAGTATGGTCGGGCAAGACGGATATTGTAATGTTTTCTAATTTATTTTTCTAAAATAAATGTTTCTTAAAAATTTATCATTCTTTACTGTGAAACAAACTACACACTTGTGACCATCTCTACGAATAAAAACTATTGCCTTGGACTGAAAAAATGTGGCATTTATAGGAAAATCTGTCTCCCTATATAGTTTTAATTTCAAAAATTTAATTTAGGTAAATCCAAGTTCGGCGCGAGTGCAACCACATCTAATCCCGGGGTATATTTATCGTTTCTGATTCAATTTATTGATGACAAGTCAATCATGGTTAGGACATATGTTCGAAAAACTACAAAAGGAAGTCACTATAGCCAAAAGAATGTTAAAATTGCAATTGACGAAGTCAGACGGGAATATCAACAATAGAAAAGCCAGTCGGTTATATCATATTCCCTATAGCACTTTAAATTGTTATTTAACTGGCAGGCGCAAAGTTAAGAGCAAATCAGGCGGTAGACCTACAGCTTCATCTGTAGAACTAGAAGAACAATTAGCAACTTATTTAAAGATTTTGGAAAAATGGAGCTTCGGCCTCAGTAGGGTTGAACTATTGGACTGCATAGAGAAGTTCGTTGTAGAAAACAATTTGAAGACGCCTTTTTAAGAATAATCGCCCTGGAGAGGACTGGTTCCTTAGTTTCAAACGTAGACACCAATTATCTATCAAAAAGCCACAATCTGGAATTAAAAAAAAAAAATAATGACCGATGCGTTCATTATTAACGATTATTTTTCTTTACTATATGCAATATTGGAGAAGTTAGATTTATTTAATAAAACTACATAGATATGGAACCTGGATGAGACGTCAGTATGCACTGATCCCTCCAAAACAAAGATAGTAGGACAGAAAGGAAAACCAAGCTCTAGGACTGCAGGCCACAGCAGTAAGGAAAATATAACTTGCTTAGCTGCCGCCAGTGCACATGGGCAAAAAGCACCACCTCTTATCATTTTTAAGAGTCTCAATGTTTGGAGTAGTTGGGTTCCAGACGCCTCAAAGTGCGAGGAAACATGTCCAGGTATGGCTTATGCCGCTAGTCAGAACGGGTGGATTACCAGCGATATATTCTATAATTATCTTGAGACAGCATTGATTCGTGCTGTTGGTCCTGAGCGCCCAGTTCTTTTATTGTATGACGGACATGCCGCTCATGTTACAAACAATGTCGTTGAGTTGGCGCAGAAAAATAATCTGACTATCCTAAAATTGCCACATCATAGCAGCCACTTATTACAGCCGTTAGATCTGGCTGTTTTTAAATCATTGAAAGTTCAGTGGGACCAAAAGTTATGTATTTGGCAAAGGCGGCATACGGGAATGCGCATTCCTAAAAAACAACTTGCACAGCTATTTGGTGAAGTGTGGAAACCAGTTAATCTCGATATCATTAAAAATGGTTTCGAAAAGGAGGCATATGCCCATTTGATAAAACAGTTATTCCTAAAGAAGCGCAAGCATTAAAACGATGGGAGAGTTTTCAAGGAAATAAGGAAATTGAAGAAATAGCGCAACCGCACCAGAAACCCAGTGTTTCATTTGAAAATTTACTGTTGGAAACGGTTAAACAAAGTAATTCAGAAACACGGAAGCCAAGAAAACGAATAGCGATCGGTGCTGAAGTCATTACTTCAATAGAATCGATACAAAGAAGAGCAGAAATTGAAGATTCAAAGAAACCAAAAAAGACAGAAACCCGAAAAATAAAAATGTCTAAGGATCAGAAAACTGTCCAGGCGAAGAAGCAAGGTACAACGAAATAAAAGATGCCTACTATGGAAAGCGATGCTAGCGACAGTACTTTAAGCGAACCTACCTATATAGATACAGATATGGATGAAGATTCTGACTGGCATGCAAGCGAAAATAAAATTGCTGATGATCATGTTGATCAAGAGACTGAATTGGATAATCAAGTCCATCAAGAAAATGTTGAAAGTCAGGCCAATGATCAAGCGGACCAAGAAAATGAAGCAGACGAAAATATTAATGAAGACTTTGAGACTGCCAATGGTGAAACTTTATTAAAAGACAAAGATACTAACGTAATAAGCGAAATGTGTGTAGATACTAATGATACAGAAAATTCTAGAAAGAAACCCAAAATTTAGACAATATAGAAGATGTGCAGACGGAAGTTGAAGATGAACCATCATTTAAGGATGCATCCTCTACATTGCATAGGTAATGCTTTTGCCGAACACGTTTCTATTGGACAATTTATTTTAGTAAAATTCAGAATTAGTAATAATAATAAATATTATGTAGGCAAAATTTTTGACCAAACATATTATTGCACTTTTATGAGAGCTGCAAGGCATAGTGAACGTACTTCATATGTCTTTCCAAATGTAGAGGATACCTCAATTATTGATCACCAACAGATTTGCAAAATTTTGTCCTCACCAAGTATCAAAAGAGGTCATCATCTTTTTTTTTCAGAAGTTTTTTCTTCATTTGAAATGGTTTTTACAAGTTTGTGTTCATTTCTATACTTTGTATTTTTTTGCAGTTTGCAGTTAGTTTTTTTTTAATTTGTAACTTGCTTGTTAATACAATTTAACAAAAACAAATTTGTAGCTCTTTCTCGTTGGTGCATTTACTTGTAATACACTAGCCCTTGTCTCCTAAATGTGACTTTAGATAGTATGTTCACATGACGATTGCACTTCCCCGTTTCGACCGGGGAAAGTGCAATCACTAACGACCCATTAGAATTTTTTAATATCTCCACGCTAACCAAAGGTAATTTAAAATGGAATCTGTGTAAGTTTTAAAATATACTAATAGTAATCTATGCAAAATCTAAATCTACTTAACCCAAAATCTTAGTTTCTGTAATAATATAAAGTTACACTATTGGAAAAAGTGATCGCACTTACCCCACTTGACCACTTGACCTTATCTTTTTTCGCTTTTGATGAACCGGGATATATTGAACTTCCGGATATAATAAACCATATTGCGCTTATTAAATCATAAAGTTTACCGTTTATAATGAACTTTTGCCGGATGTTCAACCGGCCGTCCGGAATTTCTTATCGGGAATTCTCGCCGACCTGTCGCGACACAGTCTGCATCGTTTGCTAAATCAACTGAGCACTGCATTTACCAGCATTATGGCAACAAGCGGTGTTAAGCAAAAGCGTAAAGCCTTTACATTACAAACTAAGTTTAAAATTATTAAAAAATTACAAGATGGGGCTTTGCAAAGTGATGTATGTAAAGAAATGAATTTAAATAAGTCGACAGTGTGTATGATATGGAAAGATAACGAAAAAATATTGAAGAGTTATGAATGCCACATTTCTTCTACTAAAAAACTTAGAAAATCAGCTCACGAGGAAGTAGATAGAGGACTCTTGAAATGGTTTTCTCAGCAAAGAGGACAAAATGCAACAATAACTGGTGCTTTATTAGAAACGAAGGCGGAAGATATAGGAAGCATAGTGGAAAACAAAGATTTCAAGTGCAGCCCTAGTTGGATTGAAAGATTCAAAAAAAACGCCATAACATCAACAGCACAAAAATTGTAGACGAAGCAGTGGGAGTTCATATGGAATTGGTAGATGACTGGTTGAAAAATAAATGGCCCAATATACGCCAAAATTACGAAGACCATAATATTTTCACCTAACCGTACATTAAGATTCAAAGGCGAGAGATGGGTTGGGGGAAAATTATCTAAAGAAAGAATAACCGTTTTGGTTTCAGCAAATTTTACACCGAAAAATGGAGATTGTTGATTATTGGAAAATCCCAGAATCCACGCTGTTTTAGAAACAATCGACTGCCTGTAAAATACTATGCTAATCAAAGAGCATGGATGACATCCGATATTTTTACTAAAGACTTACGTGACTGGGACGATGAATTAAAAAAAAAATCGTAAAATTATTACTGGTAGACAATTATCCATCGCACCCTGACATTAAAAACTTAAATTTCATTACATTGGTATTTATGCCACCTAACACTAGCTCCAAATTACAGCCTATCGACAAGGGTGTAATTCAGTCTGAAAAGTAATTATCGACGGATTCTGCTTGCGAAAATTATGATTATGGATGACAATAATGAAAACGACAAACGGATCAGCCTTGTAACAGTTGGCGCGTTAGACAGTATACTGTTGCCATGTGCAGATGTGCTTTTTATTTTGGTCATGCCTGTAGAATTGTTTATAACATTTGTCGCTTAAATAAACTAGTGAGACTGCGTTCTGTGCGAGCTCGCCATTTTTGATTAAGGCATTTCCTTCCTGATATCCGAGCTCATAACATCTAGGTAAGGTTATCATATTTATTTAAAAATTCTAACTTTAATCTCAGGTAATTTAATTAATTATTAAACATCTATTATTTTTAATGGCATCTGTATTTGAGAATTAATATTTTACATTTTATTTACAATATATTTCATGAGCACGTGGTAACATTATATTTCGATTTTTAGGCTCTAAAGTTTTAATTGCTTAGTGCAATATAAGATACGTATTAAGCCTTCGGTGCACATTTTCTGGGCACATTTGAATTAGCAGCTCCGCACTCAAATTTATACAGTGCTAATGATGCAAACCATAAAAGACTAGCCACTTTCTTCCGAGCTACTTGAGTTGTCTATGGAGCCATTCATATAGCAAACCGAGTTGGCTGTTCCATTAATTGACGGTACAAGGCAAGAATCACCTAGTTCAGGGTGAAGGATTATCCCGATCTACATAGTATTAATTAGTAACGGCTGATTTTACTGGCATCCAAGTAGATGGCCGTGTCATTATTTTACCTGGATCTATCGAGGAGTAATCGTACGTGAGTCTACAGCGAAATATATTTCATTAATAATTTAATATCTTTATTATTATTTTAATTCTTACTACAATTTCAATAATTTGTCACTATTTATTAATATTTCTGCTACGGCAGGCACTTCCTATATTGGTCGAATTTATGTAAACTCAATTACAGCTGTGAGTGGGTACACTTAACCTAAAATCAGTAAGGTTAATTCATGTATTCAATATTATAACTATTACACTTAAAATACTTACCAAAATTCAAGTCTATTGTAACAGAGATTATCAATTTTTCTTACTTTTCTTATCAATTATGATTTCTTATTAATATATTTCACTGTGTCCGATTGTTGGCATTTGACATGTTTATAATTTGCCATTATAATCAGCTGAGCAGTTGTGTTCAATCAATGTTAGCGCTGCTATTCAATACCTGCATTCAGCCACTCACCTGTAAACACCCAAATTGCAACGAGCAACAATATTTTTGTAATTAAATTGTATTTGTTATTTTTACATGGAGGTTTTATTTTGATTATTGTTACTAACCCTGACCACCTTGCCGTTTGGTCTCGGCTGGCGCCCACACATATAATTTAACATCACAAAGAAAACCCACGGCCCGCGTCCCGGTTCATGAGCACTGGTCAAATAAATTCCGCGTTTGCTTCGGCATTATTCAACTATTCGTCGCAGCCTTCTCGATGTTGTAAACTTCATTCACATGGCGTGGCAAAATGTGTCACAGAAAACAATAGAAAATTGTTTTCGCCATGCAGGATTTCTGAAACAAAATGACGAATTTTATGACGATGATGACCTCCCGTTAAGTGAGTGGCTCAAAAAAACAACTGAAGTTGAGATTTCTCAAGATGATGCTGGTGTTGTGCCTTTAACTGAAGAAGTAGACGTTAACTTTGAAGAATACGTATGTGTTGATTCCAATGTTTTATGTAGAGAAGCTTTGTCCGATAGTTGTATTATTGATTCTATTAGTACCGATGTGATCGAGGATGACTGCGAGGATGAAGATAGTGCTAATGATGATGTATCATCGCCTCAAATGCCAGTTTCAAAAATTGTGGCAGACATCAGTATTACACGTCATTTTTTGCAATCGCATGGTGCGCCAGAAAAAATTTTGAACAGTTTCGCCGCAGTTGAACTATGTATATGTAAATAACACTTATTTGAATGCATCATCAACAGTCTAAAATTAGTGCCCATTTCAACCAGATGTACATAATACAGAATAAGTACATAGAATGTGTACCTATATGTATGTAAGTACAGCATGTTTCTGTTCAGTAATGTATCTAATCACATTTCTTATTTATTTTTCTCAATAAACTAGATATATCTTTTTTCACGATGTATGAACTTTGTTTTTGTTTTCTAATTTTTTGTTGGATATAATGAACTTTGGGTATAATGAACCATTTAAGGTGGCCAGAAGGGGTTCATTATAACCAGACACCACTGTATGTATATTACTGTGGACTATCTTATTTTTAATTTTAATGCTTCTAGAACACTTACAAATCGATTCCATATAACCAATAATGCAATTATTTTGGAATGGGTAGTGGAGAAAAAGTTAATTAATGTTTAACCGTTTTAATTATTCATCGTTAAACGATATTACTACACAAAATAGTTAAAGTTTTTGAACTATGTACATACGTACATATGCATACTATTAATAGTTTTATAATTTTGGCAACATTTGGCAACCTTTGAATGAAAATGTTGGCGACTCCAGTGACTCAACCGCGGCAACGGTGTTGTGTACCTACTTTAAGTTTTTTCACAAATAAAAAGATATAAAGTACAATTCAATACTTTTATTTGGTGGTAAAACGGTACAAGTGCAAAAAAAAAAATAATTTTTGATTATTTGCCATATATTTGATAATAAATTAGGTCTATTTTCCTACGAATTTATTTTTTGTACTGATATGTCTAAGCTAACTCCAAATCCGTGCTCTAAAGAAGAGCTAGAATATGAACTCACAGTTCGAGGCATAGCCACTGGTACCGTGGATGAAATGCGGAAGTCATTAGCAAGTACGTTACGATTGGAACGACAAATAGAACGTGGAGAAACTAGTTTTAAGTTTGCGGTTACTAAACATCCTTACGACAAGGACCAACATGAAAAGGCATGTAAAGACAAAATAGAGGAGATCGAAAATTTATTAACAGAATTTGAAGAGAAGAAAGTACCTAAACTTAGAAATAAGATATTTCATTTACTGCAGCGGGTGAACAGGATGATTCAGTGTACAGAACGTAATACTCTCTTGGCAAAGACGTGTGAGTGAGACCGTTGAGGACCGAATCAGGACTTTGGCTACAGCGACTTATATCACTATGTTCGAATAAACCCGATTGGAAACTGACGATAATGCAGATGAGGAGTGTGCTCACGGTCTGCCACAAAATCAGTTTACTGGTAACCCCGGGCAATTTGTTAAACCTGTGCCTGTTTGGCGTTGGAATTTAAAGTTTTCGGGTCTTTTGGTCTGGCGCGCGGAATGTATCCAAAGATCAACTTTTCGCTTCTGCTTTGGATTTGTTTGAAGGAAATACTCTCAAATGGTTTAGAGGTATCAAGAACACTGTACACTCTTGGGATGAATTAGCAGCTAAGCTGGAGACAGATTTTTTGCTTGGTAATTATATGACAAGCTGTTTGATGAAGTTCGACGTCGCACTCAAGGCCCTGATGAAAGTATTAGCATGTATCTTTCAATCATGTTAGAATATTTTTCTAGATTTCGTTCACCCGTTCCGGAACAGGTGCAATTAAAAATCCTAGTACAAAATATTTCTCCATATTATCAGTCTCATTTAGGTTTACAAGAAATATCGTCTGTGGATGAACTTAAAAGGTCTGTCAGAAATTGGAAGCACGAAGGGAGTCGATTGCAGCATTTGCTTCCCTAGTAAGAACACTAAGACTTTAGAACCGGACTTAGCATATGTCATGGGAGATGAAGCATCTACGCCTAAGGTTGCCACTGTGGATACAAGGAAATGTTTTCGATGCGGTAAGGTAGGTCACTTGGGTAAGGTCTGTCGCGAAAGTCGTGAAAAGAAATGTTTCCGTTGCGGTAAGGTTGGTTTTACGATTCGTACATGTCCTGATTGTTCGGGAAACGATACGGGACGGACGTAGGTCGGTGTGTTCGTCCATATTCTGCAAACCCGACAGCTAGTGTTTCAGTACATCATCAGGCTGTTCTTGATTATATTTTAGATAATGCAGCGGGAGATGAACGTCCACACTTACGAGTTACTCTTTACGGTAGAGAAATTTTAGGACTTCTTGATAGTGGTGCTTCACAAACTTGTATAGGTCGCCCCGGTATGGACTTGATTACTCTTTTGGGAATTCCTATATGATCTAGTACGACCAAGAATTGCAGATTAGCAAATGACGATACTTGTTCAGTAATTGGTGTATGTAGCTTGCCAATCCAATTGCGAGATAAGACCAAGATTTTCGATGTGTTCGTGCTCCCCCATCTTCTTCGTACACTTATTTTAGGTACCGACTTTTGGAAGAAAATGGCGATTATTCCTGATTTACGAAGCGGCGAATGGTGTTTTCGAAATGAACGAATGAATGATCAGTTGCGTTGACTAGGAGCGAGTCTTGGGCGAGACTACAGGTAAATACGCAAGACTTGTATACGCCATATAATCGTTTACAAGTTTAGAGAGATCCACGTGCAAATTTAGCTGAAGCGAATCCCCAAATATGCATTAATCTAGATTTTTTAAAATGTCATACTTGGACTTGCAAATGATGAATTAAAATATAAAGGAGCTGTACTATTACCGGGATTAGTTACTCCATTACGATGATCAATACTACTTTCCGCTTGTGGTGCATCGACTTGATCTGTATTCATAGAAGAATTAGTCTCATCTTGACCAATGTCGCTAACATCCCGGGAACCGCTCGGTTGATCTGACGCCTGCGTTCGGTCACGTTTCATTTGTTGTTGCCCCTGACGTTGCAATCTTTGATACTCCTCATATTCCTCTTTTCTATTAGTAAAGGATAGAGCCTTATATCGCTGTCGTGACCCAATGTCTGGATAAATAACTCCTACTTGTTTTTCTACATCGTGTTTTAAAGTTAAACTAGCAGCCCCTATTAATATGCAGACAATAATAATAATAATAATAATAATATAGCTTTATTTCTATAATGCCATGGACTAGCGTAGAAAACGTCATAAAAAATACAGATTTTAAATAAAAAAGAAACAAAGAAACCCATAATAGGAGTGAGTCAACATATATAAATATATACATATACATACATACAAATTAAAACAGTAAGTAGTAAATAATTATATTGCCAGAGGTTTATTAAAAAAGTCTATCACAATATAAAAACATTCGTTCATCAGGTACTTTTTGAGATTAGATTTAAATAAATGAACCGGTTGTTCCCTTAATTTCAGTGGCAGGTGATTAAAAACTCTAATACAATGCCACACCGCTTGTCTCTGTATTTTTGTTAAATGAGTTGTGAGAGGCAACAAGCGCGCATTCGCTTTACCTCTAGTATTTTGAACAACTTAGACAATATTGTCTAAGAATTGCAGAATAGTAATGATATATGTATGTAGATAGAGCGCGACCAAGTAAATCTGACCCCGGAAAATATGCGAACTAATTTACCAACGTCTTGCCCCGCACCCCCTCTAACCTACACTTTACACGTTTGACAGCTCTGTACAGTCCCGTTCATGCTCCGTCATTTATAGTGCTCGTTTACTTGTTTATCAAATCGTTGTTTTCATTTTCTCTTGTATTTTCGTCGTTTCTATTATTTGTTGCTTCTTTTTGAATATCCGAACAGTTTTTCTTAAAACTATTTCATTTTCTGTTGTGAGCTAAAGGTAAGTAATAATATAACCTCAATTATTTTTACGCGTCTATTTATGTTACAAATATGTTGTAGATTATCCATCATCTTCATTATGGCTAAACGAAAATCGGAGAAAGATGACGTTTTGACTATACTGGAGACAGTTATCGAGTTTTGTGAGGAAGAGAAACGAACAGGCCACTATGCTTTTCCTGTAGATCAAGTCATTAGAAGAGTAGCTGCAATGACAGGAAAATCAGAAAAAACTATAAAGCGTATCAAAACCAATTTACTCAAGAGTTTGGAGGACCAACCTTCTTCATCTTCTACTAGCCGTATAGAGCCAAGAAAGGAGAAAAAGTCGAAAATTATATTAGATGATGCGGACAAGTTATATATTAATATAAATATTTAACGTACTTTATATTTATTTCAATTTAAATCTTAGATCTGTATTGCGGAACAAGATCACATCTATGCCCAGTAAACACTGCGAACAATGTTACCTCCATGGGAATTGCTAAGATGTCCCATTCTTGTGCTAAAATAGGAATTCTTTCAAAGAATTCTATAACATATCCTAAGGTTATTACTTTGCAACTGGCCACTTTCGGAATTTCTACAACAGCTATGCGAATTCTTTGATTTTAAACTTTTGTGCGTAAATAAACAAAGATAGCTATAACATATCCCTAAGTTGTTATTTCGAGATAAGACGTTTAAAGAATTTCGAGACAGCTATGTGAATTCCCTACTTTGTAGTTTTTGCGCATAACGCGCATAACCTACAAACTTACGTAGTTACATGCGTATTTGCTACTGGCTTAGTACCACAGTAGTACGGTAGTACATTCGACATTTGCCGCGCTAAGTGTTAATCGTGTTAATATAGGTGTTCGTGAAACTGTGTGTTGCACAAGAAAAATGATGAATAACCTGTAAGTATTTTTGTATACTATTGATCATATTAGCAAGTAGTATTTTATTGATACAATACAAAGTATAAGTACAACATATCGTATCTTTACCCCACATTTCAGATTAATGTAATGTTCTATGTTTTTGTTGGTTATGTTGCAGAACCGAAGGAGAATGTACAAATAGTACAGATGTACTTCTTTCACATAACGTAAGTTAACAATTTATACTTTATTTAAATTCAATGTAATGTTTCAAATTTCAACTAATTAATTTTTTGCTTATATGTATATCGCTTTATTGCTTATAATTTTCAGTTGCTTTTACTTTTTTATAATATTGTATTTAAAAATGACAACGTTTATTATGAAACAAAAAGCAACATATTCTCCGTTTCTAAAAGTAGTACTTGAATATATTTTCAATATAATAAGTACTTGTCTATAGTACCTACGAAAAAAAATGAAAACTTGAACAGGTGCATCAACATTTTATATTTTTATCGTCTTCTTTTCACGTGTTAATGTTTAATTCTTGCTAAAAAATTATAATCAAGTACTACTTTTAAAAACGAAAAATATGTTGGTGCCTTTTGTTTCATAATAAACGTTGTCAATTTTAAATACACCTTGAAATAAATTTTCATAAAATTTCTCATTACACCTTATGGAGCTTATTTCGCGCCAATTTTCTTTGCGGTAGACCCTTAAACTAATTTTATATCGATTAAACGTAAAAATTACCTTATTCAAAAATTCTTTGCAAGGGGAACTAGAGCCCTTTAAAGATGACGCATCAACATATCTTATAAAAATAACTTTAAAAGGGATTCATGTTAGATTACGTCATTTTGAACATGTATTTGTACGAATGTCCAGAATCAAATGATGCGAATCGGATTTTTTTATTGTAATCATGAGCGGCTCGATTGGGGGGAAGCAAGATTTGATATTTTTATTTATTTTTTATTATTAAATAAAGAATATCATTTTTTTAAATATCATGATGTAAAAATAGCGAAATTTCTAAGTACAAACGATGTATGAATAAAAATATCCAACCCCAGTCTATATTACTTCTATTGGCCATAAGAAATAACTAAAACAATTCTTAAAGTTTTTGTTTATCCTATGTAAAATTTCGTGACTAAAAATAATTTTTCTTCAAAATTCATTATAAATGTTGCGCAAGTAACAATTATGTATACTACACAAGATGTGTACAAAAATATCTATTTCTATTATTGGTATTGTGTAGTTTTGGTGGAAATAAGCACTCTGTTATTGTAAACAAACAAAAACTTTGTTGTAGCGAAAGAGATTGTCGGAGATTTCGCATAGACACTTCTTTAGAATTAAAAAGAAAGCCAAGGCAATAGCACAAGAACAAGTAAAAAATATGACACAAGAAGTTAAACAAATAACACAAGAAAAGGCACATAACGATTTACAAACATACGATACTTTAATGCATAATATTGAAAATAGTTCACCATGTTTATCTATAAATGATATAATAACTGACAACCAAGAACGTAGCATTGTTCATACTTCACGCCATTCTTCTAATTTTTCTACTGAGTCCCTGTTACGAGATGAATTAACACGATGGATTATTAAAAATAAAATATCTCATAATGCATGTAATAGCCTTTTACGAATACTGCGTGTTGCGGGACATGGCCTTCCTGGTGATGTTAGGACTTTGTTAAGTACACCAAAATCTAATTGTAATGTCGTAACGATGAGTCCTGGTGAATATAAACATTTTGGAATTATAGCAGGCATATCTCATTTATTAAAAAATACAACTGAAGTTAATTTATTAAAAGTTGGAATTAATATTGATGGCCTCCCTTTGTTTAAAAGTTCTCGCGGTCAATTTTGGCCAATATTAATGTCAATTATAAATATTTCTCGCCTAAAAAATAAACCGTTCATAGTTGGCCTTTATTATGGTGCACAAAAACCGCATTCAGTTGAAGAATTTATGGCTCCTTTCGTAACAGAAATGACGTACATTTCATTAAATGGTATTGTAATCGGCAACAAGGTGATAAATGTCATTTTTAGATCAAGTCGTGTGCGATGCTCCCGCGAAAGCATATTTACTCAATGTAAAAGGGCATAACTCCTACAGTGGGTGTAATTATTGTACGGAAGAAGGAAATTATATTGAAGGACGTATGACGTTTTTAAATACGAAAAGTTCTTTAAGATCGAACGAATCGTTTCGTCAAAGAACTGACGAAGATTACCATAAAGGAACAACACCGCTTTTGAAACTAGATATAGATATGATTGAAAATATACCAATTGATTACATGCATCTTGTGTGCTTAGGAGTTATGAAGAGATTACTTACATTCTGGGTTAAAGGAAGAAAAGACGTTCGTCTAACGGATACTAATATTGAAATAATAAATAAGTCAACAGATCTATTAGCTACTTGCATTCCAAAAGAATTTGCTAGATTACCTCGGCATATTACAGATATTCAGTATTGGAAAGCTACAGAACTGCGTATGTTTCTCTTATATATAGGACCCATTTTATTGAAAAGAAGACTTAACATTCATCTGTATCACCATTTCATGTTATTGCATTATGCCATTAAAATATTGTTGATTAAAAATATTTGCGTTAAATATAATAATACAGCGAAATCCATGCTCGAAAGGTTTATTGAGGACTTTAGTACAATTTACGGAGAAGAATATGTGACTTACAATGTCCACACATTAATACATTTGCCAAAGAATGTGATGTACCATGGGCCACTGGATAACTTTAGCTCTTTCCAATATGAAAACTATCTCCAAGAAATAAAACATACTGTCAAGGATTCACGTTTGCCATTACAACAAATGTGTAATAGAATTTTGAGAGTCAATTATTACAAAATAACCCATACGAAGAAGAGCAACTATGTGTTTACGACAAATATTTTAGAAATGATGTACCCCTATTTACAGAATGTTTCAAAAGATTGAAAATATTTAATTGTATTATTACTGTAAATGGTAAGGACAATTATGTCCAATTGGCTAATGGAGATTTTCTGGAAATATGTTTAATTATGAAGTTTCGCAATAATATATATGTTATGGTAAAAAAGTTCCAGAAAAAAATTGAGTATTTAAAGATACCAATAAATGAAGCAAATATGTGGATTGTTTCAAATTTGTCAGAAGAATTTATTGTAAATTGCGAAAAATTAAGGGCTAAGTGCATTTGTATAAAAATGTCAGGAGATAAATTTGTAATATGTCCATTAATTCATCAGTTGCAATAATATATTCCCTTTTGGTAAGGAATTACTTAATATTTATATTTTTTTATGTTCGATATTAGTTTTATGTGGCGCTATTTTCAAACGAAGACGTCTATGCTGTCGTACCCAAGAATTGGTTATTCCAAGATAATAAAAAGCTATTTTCTTACTGGCCGAACAAGAATCCAACAAGAAAGGCAATTAAAAGTGAAAAAATAACTCAGGAATGGAAACATTATGAAGTAGAAATTTTAGGAAAATTTAATACCTATGAGGAAGCTAAAATATTGGAAAAAAACTGGAGAAATGTTCTTCGTCAGAAAATGAATGTGGACGTGGCCGTCGTAAAATTAAAAAACGTAAATGTATGTATGGATTAATAAAACAGTTAAAGCTTTCAGCATTTTCAGAATTACTTGCTATTTTCACCTCGTGTTTGTTTTTATACCTGTTTCTAGAAGGTATTGCAGGTGTAGTATTAAGAAGGCAATGAATTCTCCTTTTACTTACTAAATCATTTGTTTGACAAATCATGATGGCCCCTGAATTGTTTTCTACTACTATAATAATTGATACAGTTTTTAATTTTCAGTAACAGATAGCGAAAATTTTTCAACTGACACAAACAGTGACAGTGATGAAGGAATTCAGCCGCGAAAAAATATTATAAATACTTCCCAAAAATCTAAATATTACAAAGTCAATGTGCAAGATACTAAAACTCAAGCCAAATGGGATACTATTATAAATAGTAATATGCTCATTTTGCAAAAGTACCTAGTGATTTCAATGTTTTGATTTTTAGCACTTATGTCAGAGAGCGCACCAAAATATTTAGATTTAACAGATGAAAATGAGTTGAATAAATTGGTCGATAATCAGTCTCAGGGTAAATAACTGCATTTCAATTTTTTTCTGAGAGTAACTTTTATTTTGTAGAGATTGAAAAAGTAAACGATGTTACAGACTCGGATAAAATAAACGCACAATTAGAAAATATTGAAATACTGATAGAAAATCCAGGGGAAGTTGTAAATGCCTCAAATAATATTAATGAACAAACTGATATATCAAGTGAATATTACTCTATAGAGATATTAGCGTTTATTTAATATAAATTTTTAGTTATAGGAACGAATAATTCTGCAAATGTCGAAACCGATGTAACATATGAGCGATCAAGTAAGTATACAAAACAAAGCATAAATTCTGTTTTCTTTGATTTAATAAACATTTTAATTTTGTTTCAGTGTTGCAGACAATTTTAAATGAAATTGTAAATATAAAGTGTGACATGAAACGAATTTACGATATTTTACAAAACACACAAATTGGAAGTGTTGGTGGACAAACGCTCTTACAAAATTCGAAATTCTTAGATTATATTCCATTTAAATCTATGGAGGATATTAACGAAGTAGAAAGTTTGCTTGTTGACAATAATAATAAAAGTGACATGGTATGTTTGTTGAAAGAAGTTTTGTATTATTACTTTTGTTACCTATTACAGAAGAATTTCCTGATTCGAATAGGAGGAACAAGTGCGCGCGATTTTGTATACAGAAGTTTACACCGACTATTTACCAATACTGTTGGAACAAAATGTGCATGGACCAAGCAACGAAATAATTTTGAAATAAGATATCTAAAAATAATCACTATACTAAGAGGTTTGTTTGTTTATAGCCGTTTATATAATATCTTGATATATGTACTTTTCCTTTTAGAAGCGTTAGAGCACTCATTTCCACAATACACTGATTGCTCGTTTCAAAAGACTGTACAAGATTGGTTCAGGCACTGTAGTCAGCGTGTAAAAAGAAATAATCCTTAATAAAAATGATATGTATATAGTTAAGTCTTTTTGCCTTTATGTTTAAATAAATGTTTAAGTAGATGAATTCGCTTATTTATGTGAATCTAATCAGAGAATTGTTATCAGCATAGTTACATTAAGAACTAATCCAAAATTAGTTTTGAAATCGGTCTGAATAGTGTTAAGTACTTTAAGGTCTTGTTTGGTGTTAAAAAGGATGCTACACGATTCAGTTTGGATTAGCTTTAACTTGCTCATATTAATTGTATATCTTCAACAATAAATTGTCTAATAAATACTCTTCTAGAATAATAAAGGTTCTAGAATATGATTGATTCTATAGGTACATGCATCAGTTTTTGGTCAAAATTAAATACTCGTCTTTGCTACGTTGATACGTTATTGTTGATTCTATAAACTAGTTTAAATTAACAGACACGTGTTTAACGCTGGATTAATATGCGCATGTAACGAAAAAGATATCTCAACAAAGTATATCCAGTTTAATAAAAAAATGGATATCTTATTGTTATAGAGACATTTTTGTAGATATTGAAAAACAATTGATTTTGAGATATAAAAGTGCACTATACCAAAATATCCTGATTTGCAATTAATAAAAAGAGTGATATGGCTTAATTTTATGTGCGTATAATTACGTAGGGAGGTACAATTAATTATTGGTACTCACTTTTGAATAAATACTCTGATTACTAATTCACTAACTATGAAAGACATAAGGATTATTCAACTTAATTGCATACCATTGTTAGCTCTGTATTCTAGTTATCCTATACAGACTAGACTAAAATAGCAATTGTAGTACTTTTAGTGTTGATTAATATGTAACAAGATAATGAGTATAATAGAATTTGTGATATAAACTTCAAATGTACCTAAATATTCTAGAGTGAGAAATACAAAAGTTTTCAAAAAATTTTTTCAAATTCTATAATCCTCATTATCTTGTTACATACTGATCAACACAAAAAATATTACAATGCTAATTTAACTTACCTTATAGGATGACTAATAACAGAGCTAACAATGATGTACCATTAATTAGAATAATCTTGTATAATGATTTTTCATAGTTATTGTTTTAGTAATGGGCGTATGTATTTAAAAATGAGTACTAAGAATAAATTGTATTATATCTCTCTATAAAATCACACTGTTTCGTCTAATAGCTTTCACAATAAGAATTCTATGCGAGCTTCCAATTTGTCATCTCAGAGATATCTTCATAAGAAATCTATGTGAGATTCTAAATCTGCGACATGTTCGGTGACATAAGAACCAAATAGCTAAGCCTATGGTATTCCCAAAGCAGTAACAAAAGAGTTCACACACTCACACGTGAGCACTATGCTACTGCTAGGAGAGTGATTTTTGCTCACTGGGTGTACACTGTCAGTAAGACTGTACCTACTTTACAAAGTTTACAATCATATATGAAATCTGAAACTGAATTCTCCGGCTGCAAAGAAACTTTACGGAATATTATTATTGATATGGGTTACAAGTACAAAAAATGTGAATCGAACAGAAAAGTATTAATGGAACGACAAGATATTGTGGCCTGGCGAGCACGATATTTACGTTTTAAAATGTATAACGATAGTCTTGGTGAAAACAGAAGACCCGTGGTGTATCTCGATGAGAGTTACGTACATAAAAATTATACTGTCTCAAAGTGCTGGCAAAGTTCAGAAGAAAAAGGAGTGCTCAAAAAAGATGGCGCAGGACAACGATGGATCTTATGCCATGCTGGTGGTGAAATGGGATTTGTTGATGGGGCTTTGCTACTATTCAAATCAAAAACAAAAAGTGGTGATTATCACGATGAAATGAACTACGAAAACTTCTCAAAATGGTTTAAAACACAATTAATACCAAATCTACCACAGAATTCAATTATAGTTATGGATAACGCACCATATCACAGTGTCCAAGTCAATAAACCACCTACATCCTCATCAAAGAAAGCAGATATTATGTCTTGGCTTTTGTTGAAGAATATACAATATCACCCAGGGATGTTAAAGTGTGAATTGCTGGAATTAGTGAGACGTAATAAACCAGAACCTGAATATGAAATAGACAATTATGCAGCAACATTAGGTCATTCGGTGTTAAGATTACCGCCATATCACTGCGATCTTAACCCAATCGAAATGATTTGGAGCATGGTGAAAAGGAAGGTGGCCTCAAGAAATATTGATGGTAGTTGCGATGTTGAGGGCTTAATTTTGCGGGCGTTTAGTGAAATTACTCCAAATTTATGGCAAGCAGAATGCAAACATGTTCACAAAATAGAAAACGAATATATCGAAAGGGACCAATTAATGGATATACACGAAGAATTTATTATTAGATTAAGCGAATCAGATTCAGAAACGGATTGGTTACAATCGGATGATGAATAAGAATTTTGTAGTGTATATAGGTGTAATGCTATATTAATTATTTCTTGTATTACTTTACTATTTTTAAATAAATGATATATATCCTTGTTGTTTTCTCCAAAATGTTTTAAATATGTGTATGCATATTCATATTATAAGATTCTACCTTATTTTAACTACAATCGTAACATTAACATTTGACATGAACGATACGACTGATTTAAATACTGGCGCGTTAAGTTTTTGTCTGGGAATGTACACAACAAACCGACGGTGCTGCTTGAAGGGTCACGCTTCGTTGGTCGGACTCTACCTACAAGCAAATGCCAATTTCCAGAGGTACTAAAGTCGTCCCAGAAATCTAATATAGCGTCTTCATCGGCTTTTAATATATCTTCTGCGGAAACAGCTGTTTCGTAGGCACTATCGTGTTGAAGAGCAATAGCATCGTCTGTTTCGATAGGATCTTCTCCAGAGAGTTCGTTTCCTGGACCGAGATATTTATGATACGGCAATTGCGGCATACTGAATATATATAATATTATTGCTCCTTATACAGTGCCCGCTGAAAAGTCTGCACCATATGGAAGAAAAATTTAGTCTTCTAATTTTTAAAATTATTTTTTTGTAGTTTGTTTTTGTACAGGGTCCGCCAAGGGAACCTGATGTTTTTAACATGTATTGTACGAAGCCACTGTACTTCGTTGAATAGCGGTTAGTGGGGGAATAACATCGTTAGTAGTTGCCATTGCAGTAATCATGGAAGCGTGGCGTAGTGAACATCGCGCATTCGTTATCGAAACGTATTTTAAAAATAGTGATTCGGTGATCGCGACACAGCGTTTATTTCGCACGCATTTCAACATTGGACGTCATGGTAGTGTTCCATGCCGTAACACAATTAAATTATGGGTTCAAAATTTTCGTCAACGTGCGTCTGCAATGAAGGTTAAACCACCAGGAATGCGACGCACTGTTCGAACACCAGCAACTGTTGAGCAGGTGAGAATAGCCATCCAACGAAGTCCATGTCGTTCAGTTAATCGACAAGCAAGCGCTTTAAGAATTTCCGAAACAACAGTACGGCGTATTTTGCATAAGGATTTAAATTTCCACCCATATAAGTTAGCAACTGTTCAAGAACTGACTGCCCAAGACTTTGTAAATCGTGTGAATTGTTGCAATCGACTTCTAGACCTTTTTGCTGACAATGACTTTAATAGCTTAATTATGTCCGATGAAGCGCATTTTGAGTTATCTGGATGTGTAAACAAACAAAATTTTCGTTATTGGAGTTCCGAAAATCCCAGACAGCTCCATCAACGACCTCTGCATAGCCGCAAGGTAACTGTATGGTGCGGAGTGGCGCGATTCGGTATAATTGGTCCGTATTTTTTTGAAGATGGTCTCGGAAATGCAGTCACGGTCAATTCGCAACGATATGTGGAACTGTTGAATAACTTTTTGGAACCAGAGCTTCGTCGACGAAACATTGATATGGATACTGTATGGTTCCAACAGGATGGAGCAACAGCTCACACTGCACGAGTGTCAATAGCTCGATTACAAGAATTGTTTCCAGCAGCAGTAATTTCGCGGAATGGGGATGTTCCTTGGCCGGCACGGTCTCCCGACCTGACCGTTTGTGATTTTTGGCTATGGGGTTACCTGAAGAGCAAGGTGTATTTAAATAGACCGCACACAATTCAGGAATTAAAAGAAAACATTCGCAATGAAATTCATGCAATTCCTATGAATATGCTAGACCGAGTAATGAACAATTTGCAAAACCGCTTGGAACAGTGTGTACGCGGTGAAGGACGTCACTTAAGCGACATTGTTTTCCATACATAAAATGGCATGTAATATACTATCGATTACTTGTATGTGAAAATAAATATCTTGTTACATAACTGTGTAGTTTAATACCAAAACTCGTCAGATTCCCTTGGCGGACCCTGTATAATTAGAAACCAAAAACTAACCTAAAATATTTAACATATCGCATTTGCTTCAATGCGTAAATGTCTTAAATATTACCAATGTCCAAACGTGCCATTATTTGTCAAAATATAAGAAGATGCCATAAGAAAAAGTTGTTTGTACTTTCGCGGACATCCTAAATCCAAAGCTTCGTACAAAAATTTTAATTTTTTTCCATAATTTTGTAAAAAAACCTGTATATTTTTTTAGTGTATTTTCTCTCGAATTCTGATAAAAACCTGTTACCATGTAAAAAGCAAAAAAAACAATTTGTATTTCAGAATAAGGTATATTTTTTTGAAATAAAGGATTTCGTTAAGAAAAGTGGAAGACATTCTTGGAGTATTTTCATATTTTCGTATATTAGAAATGTTTATTTTTCAAACATAATGGTCAAAAAAGCTAGAAAATAACACTAGTTGTTAGATTAGAACATGTTATGTACCTAGCCTTGTCTGTTTTAAGAAAAAATTCCTTTAGTATCTCTAAAGCAGGAAATAACAAGCTTATTCTTAAACTTCGATAAATTCACAAGTACGCCTAGAAAATAATTGCAAATTCTAGACATAAACCACTAAATAAATGTCAGTTTTGGGTATTTCTCTAATAGATTTGTTTTAAAATGTTAGCCATGGAAGAAAAAATAGAAATCATTTTAATTCACGGATTCTACGATTCTACTGTTGGTCGTATTGTAAATAAGTTCAAGTCATCCGGTTTAGTTCTAAATGATTTCAAGAAGCCACATGTAAACTGGCAAGTTCAGCAGCATGAATAACATGTATTATTAGATGTAGTAGAGCATAAAACTACATCAATTGCTGCTATCTCCAACAGAACTGGGGCAAAAGAGACTACAGTGAGAAAAATTTTAAAGAAACATAAGTACCGTCCATTGAAGCCAATATATGTCCATATGCTAAAAGAACGAGATTTTAACGCAAGATTTGATTTTTGTATGTGGTTTCAAGGAGAGCTCGAAGAAAACCGTGGTTTCCCCAAATAAATCATGTTCTCGGACGAAGCAACGTTCTCTTCCAATGGAACGGTGAGTTCGCAGAACTGAAGATGGTGGGCTGATGAAAACCCTACCTTTATCATCGAATGCAGGGACCAATATTCTTTTAAAACTAATGTTTGGTGTGGTATTTTTTATAGTAGATTGATTGGACCCTATCTTTTCCGCAAAAATTTAAATTCGCAACGGTACTTTCTCATGACCGAAATAACCGATTTAATTGATGATATGGTATTGGAAGAAAGATCTGTTCTATGGTTTCAGCAAGACGGCGCATCTATACATAGTACACTGGCGGTGAGGATTTATTTAAATCAATTATTTGGGGACAAATGGATTGGCAGATATTCAGCGTATCCATAGCCAGCGAGATCCCCTGACCCAACTCCGTTAAATTTTTCCTTGTGGGGGTATCTAAAACAGAAACCGCAAACGACCATTTCGAAACATTGAACATCTAGAAAACACAATACGTGACGTTTGTCTAGAAATTCCGACCACATATTTTGTAAACATTACAAGAGAGTTCTCTAGAAGGAGCATCAAATGTATTGAAAGAGAAGAGAGACGTACAGAAATGTAGTATTGTTAACATTTTTTATTCGTTTAGTTTAACTGTATAGTAACGGTATTTTTGTAAAATTGGAATGTTGACTACACTTACTTCTGAATTTATTTAATTTTAAGAATTAGAATTGTTTTTTTTTTTGAAATTAACTTTGTTAGTTGAAATAAAATCACTTTTTTTTCTCGTTTTTAAAAGGTTATTTTCTAGCTTTTTTGACCATTATGTTTTTAAATTTATTTTTAATGGTACATACGAAAATATGAAAAATGTCCTCCACTTTTCTTAACGAAATCTGTTATTTCAAAAAAATATACCTTATTCTGAAATACAAATAATTTTTTTTATTTTTGACATGGTAACATAGGTTTTTATCAGAATTCGAGAGAAAATACACTAAAAGATTATACAGACGTTTTTTACAAAATTATGAAAAAAAAATTAAAATTAAAATTTTTGTACGAAACTTTGGATTAAGGATGTCCGCGAAAGGGGTCTAGGAAAGTTCACCGAAAACAATTCACAGAAAACAATTCACCGAAAAGCAATTCACCGAAATAGTAATTCACCGAATAGAAAATTCACAGAATCACAATTCACCGAAAAACATATTCACCGAAATGCATTACAACCATTCTCAGAATGATTTGGAGACAAAAGCGGACGCGTCTTATTCATTTTACTTATACATATTCGCTAATTAGGTACTTCTCCATGAAATTCTAATTCTATTTCGCAAATATTCACAAACATGTTGTGTGGTAAACCGTTTATGAGAATGCCATTGTAAACCGTTATTTAATATTTATTTATTTAATATGCCTTGTATAAAGGTAATGAGATTTTAAGGATTATCCGAATGTTAGTTTCGGGACAGAGAAATTCATTATTTGTTAAATATGTTGTTCCTAATGTATTGTTTACCTTTCATGTGAATTGCAGGTATTTTACAACGCATTAAAATGCATTACAGTAATTGGGCCATTATTTATACCTAACATACATCGTCAGGTATAAAGGGTACCGGGTATAAATACTATACTATATTTGAACTAGCTTTATTTCAAAAGTGAGCTCAAGTTAACGTTGACATGGCTGTTCAGTTTATTGTGAGTGAGAAAGGAAAACGCAAATTATTGCTTGATGGTCATTTATATTTGAAAGACAAGCAAGCTGAAACGCGAATATATTGGCAATGTGAATATTATCAAAAAATTAAATGTCATGCGCGTGTTATAACAGTGGATGATAAAATCGTTAAGAGAAGTGGTTTACATACTCACGTAGCGGATGCAGCACATGTAGAAGCTACTAAAGTAATGAACAGTAATCGTGATAACGCAAAAAATACTCAAAATGCGCCGCATTACATTATATCAAACGCATCGGTTTGAGTTACGCAAGCTACAGCAGCAAAGCTATCAAAAGTATGCAGCATCAAAAGGACGATTAGAAATGTACGAGCTAGACACGAAGATATTCCAGTGTTACCTATTCACCGGCGGGACATTGTTTTACCCGAGAAATATAAGAAAACACACCGTGGGGATGAGTTTTTAATGTATGATTCTGGGCCTGATGAAAGTAGAATGCTAATTTTCTGCACTAGAAGAAATCTTCAGCTTTTAGCCAGATCTACTGATTGGTACGCAGACGGTACGTTTAAAACTGTACCACATCTTTTCCACCAACTATACACATTACATGGTTTACATAACAACAATAGTATTCCCTTGGTATTTGCACTGCTACCAAATAAAACAAAAGAGACGTACGTGCGGCTTCTCCAAAAGGTGAAAGAATTTGAACCTGGAATTTTGCCAACTACAGTACTAACCGATTTCGAACCTGCAATAATAAGTGCAATTACAGAAGTATTTCCACAAACTATACATCGAGGATGCTTTTTCCATTTCTCTCAATGTGTATTTCGACAAATTCAGGCAGAAGGTCTTAAGAACAGATACGAAAACGATGCCGATTTTGCTCTGAAACTTCGTTTACTACCTGCATTAGCATTTGTTCCCTTGGAAAACATGGTAGATGCGTTTGAAAGACTGTGCGACGAAAACATATTGCCTCCAGAAGTACAGAGTGTTGTGGATTATTTTGAGGATACGTGGATTGGACGTCCCCAACGGCGTCAGCATCGGCGTGTGCCGCGATTTTCTCATGAAATGTGGAACTGTTTTCATGGAGTACAACAGGGTCTACCAAAAACGAACAACTCTATTGAAGGATGGCATCGAGGATTCGAAACACAAATTGGAGCAGACCACCCTAATATATGGCCGATTTATCGATGCAATTCAGAGGGAACAAAGTGTAAATGAACTTAAAATAGAGCAGTACATAAGTGGACAGGAAGGGCCACCGATGCGTAAAAAATATAAAGATTGTGCGGCGAGGATAGCACAACTAGTTCATAATTACAACATCATGGACAACATATGTGATTATCTACGAGGCATAGCACATAATTTAAGTTATTAAATGAATAGAAATGACAATGACATGAAAATAACGAAATATGACAAGGGAATTCATTTTCCGCATTAAGTGTATGTGCCCTGTAAATAAAATAAAAAAAAACAATAAAAAACGAAATAAGACAAAGGAATTCGTTTCCAACTTTTAAACACGCCAGTATTATTCTGCCAGTCCTAAGCCTGGATAAAGTGTGAAGGGAAGTTAATAATAATAAGAATAGAACAACTTCAACTATCATTTCGGTGAATAGGTTTTTCGGTGAATTGTGCTTCGGTGAATTCTCTGTTCGGTGAATTATTATTTCGGTGAATTGTTTTCGGTGAACTTTCCGGTACCGCCGCGAAAGTACAGTCTGTTTCAAATTAAATGCGAATCGAGGATATTGTGTGCAGTTACCCAGTTCGCGGTGGTGTATTTTGGGTGATCTACACTTTTTCATACCTAGTGATGCGTAGTTCACCATTTTTGGCGTCTAACATTCACGTAATATCTCAATTTATACTTTTGCTATATTGGTTTTTATTATTTTAAATGCAATATATGTAATTGTCGTCATTTATAATGAATCAAAACATCGTTATCGATAGAACACAAATTGTTGTAAAATGTATACTGTAACTGCACGTATTTGAAGATAAACTTGAAAACTAAATACGATCTTGGTTAATAAAAGTAGAATACGTGGTTTTCGAACTCGTATATATTATTTAAAATCAGACATATGAATACATTTCATACGTATAATTTATTATCAAATTTGTATTAGCATAGCGAAAATAAATTAATAGAAGGGTAATTATTGTTCTTGGATTATAAATTTTGTTTAAGAATTAAGCCTGGAACTTAAAAACTACAGGAGGTAAAGACGTCGCACCGGTAAAATGACAACTACTATCATACTCGTTCAATAATACATGTGGTATATGTAATATAATCTTGGCTGTAGTCTCATTATTATAATTTCAAATACTACGTAATACCGTCGATTTGTAATACATCTGATTATCGTAACGATCGAAGAAAGCATTATAGAGGTTCTCCGATGAAAAACGTGTTATTATTTATTATTATTAAAATTAAATATATCGTGTAGGTATCTACTAAGAGATAGTGTCTCCTGGAGTAGCTTGCTTAAAGGCGAAATGATATTGTATTAGAAAAACAGCATGCGGACATTTGAATTGGGAATCGACAACACGTCATCCTAAATAGTCGCTTCTTTTTGGTTATGCACAAAAGAATGCTTGCGCAGCATTTTCATATTATTTAAAAATGCTATTATTTTAAAATGGTGTTGAGAATTGCTATGTTTAATAATCAAATTTGTCGTTTGATGTCTTTGTATATTGACAAAAAAATGAGATGAAGCTTTCTGTAAAAATAATACGTGGGGATAAGCTCCCTACAAAAATGTTTATGAAATTATATATTATGTTAAACACGAATAATTGTTTTTGTATTTAAAACTCGGGATCATGCAATTATATAAGTGTCTGTGTGCAGTTCTATTCGCTTTTAATTTTAGAGAAAATTATAAATAATAGATCTCGAATGTATCTATTCGGCTACGCTCAGTATTTAGTTCGCATTAATGGTAAACAAAAAGCAATTATGTGTCACACGTGATAAAGATACTCTCCACTCTTGTGGCACAATATACCTTTGTTTACCACAAACAATTTTATTATTCATTGCGTAGTGTTGTATATGTTATTTAGAAATAGAACGGCTTTAATTTGGTATTTCCCTGATTTTAACACTTTGATCAGAATGCTTAAAGGAAATCTTACTGTAGACAAACTTTATTTATCTGCCTAAAATAATATTTGCGGCGTCTTTGTAATATTTGTGGCAGATGTAAATTGGAGACAGAAGATTCTTTATTGTTCACTTTATATATTTGAACATAAAGTGATAAAGTTTCCAGGACGCAGACTTTTACTATTTTTTCTTAAGCTGCCGAAATTCAGGTGTTAAGGTTCAGCCTTGTAATTAATCAGCAGACGAAGAAAAATGCCGCGTCTTCCTCGACAAAAAGATATTTCGGGAGAAGATCAAGGAAGATTAAACACACTGTTAAGGACTCAGAGACAATTAAAGCAGGCATTCTTTTTATTTTACATATATTTGCTATATATTCAGTATTTTGTTAAATTAATATGTCTAAATCTCACGCTTAATGTAATATAATTATAATATAAATAAGTAAAATCATGATAACGAATTAATAGAAACAAGAGCCACCGATAACATATATTTCTAAAATGCAACTACCTCGGAGCTATCGTAAATGAAACTGCGTTGGAGCGACGAAATGAAGCGCGCGCCATCGATAGCATATATTTTTAAAATGCAACTACGTCGGAGCTTTCTTCAAAACTACGTCGAAGCGACGACCAAGAAGCGCGAGCCGACCCGTATTATAGAGATGACGTGCTATTTGACTTTGCGCGGTTTGTTAGTGGTATAGCCGCCCACGGACTTGCCTGCGCTGATTGCAATGCGCATATGAGTGTGTACTCGTTGGATCCTTTGCGTTCAGCACACGAACCGTGGTTCGTGGAATCGTCACTATTATAAGGGGTCAGTGGATGGAGCATATAGTAAAAAGCGCAAATAGACGCAAATGAAATATATACGAGAAATTAGATATTCCTGGACGTAGTTTTGAGTTGTATCGGTAGTGATAAACTATTAAACTGATTATTCACTGTCTCCCTAGTTCAGGAATTGCTCCGATAAATATATTCTTTTGGATCTCGTTAATTAATGCAACCAAATATAAATATAATGTGCTTAAGGCACTAAAGATATCCTTTTGGCTCGTTAATTACAAGAAGTACATAAAGTACACATTTCAAATAGCGTTTAATACGCAGGAAAGAGAGACATTATTTGTAAATATTATTTTATATGCTTATACATTATATGAGAATTATTATTTTGTGTCTTTCATGTACAAAGAACTGGAATTTACGTTTTATTTTTTCTTTCTTTATTACAATATATGTATTAAAATAAACTCACTCGTTTATTGTGAAAAAACCCTTACATTAGTAGTATTTCTCCAGCAGCTAGGTCCAATAAAACAATTGGACTGTAACACGCACTGCTGCAGAGAAATATAGCAATAACCGAAATTGCCGAAGAAGTTGGTTTATCAGTAGGTAAGTAATAGTCTCTTGTAGTTCCTCGTGCAATAATATAAGCAGTATTTCATTCACAAATATTGAACCGGTTTCATTCAAATTGATTAACCGTGTGGTTAACCGGTGCGGCATAACATAGGTTTTGGTAGATAAGAATATCTACTGACATTAAAGATCTTACACAAAAGATTTTCCTTTACTGTTTACCTTAAGCCATGTGAAAAAGCAACAGTGTTACTGTATTCTTCGCCCACATATTACTTATTACTTATCATTTATGCAATGTTTAATTTTGTCCGTATCTATAGGTATCACAAGTATACCGTTGGCGACGGAAATTTGAGGAAGAGCAGAATCCATTCGCTAACAAACGCAAAAATAATTGCGGGAGAAAACAAATTGTCGCTGATGAAGATTTCGCTAATATAAGAAATTTTATTGACGAGCATCCATTTACTTCCACAAGAACTGTTGACGAGCGTTTAAATTTAAATTGTTCTCGGCAAACTGTATGGAGACGATTGAGAGACACAGGCTTAGGGTGTCGACATTCTGCCCAAAAGCCAGATTTCACGCCAAGGCACGCAAACTGTAGATTGGCCTTTGCGCAAACAAATTTCGGTTGTAATTGGGGCAACGTGATTTTTTCCGATGAAAAAGTTTTCTCGACGGATACGGGCACTCGCAAGCTTATATGTACCGCTGTGTATACCGCTTACCTAATACTAGATGTCAACGCACCCACCGTAGTGGGCGAATTTGTTTGAGTATGTGGGGTTGGATGTCGGCAGCAGGTCCCGGAGAACTTGTGAGGACTAGCCCTAGAATGGATTACGTGGAAATTACGTGAATGTTAGACGCCAAAAATCGCAATCAATAATTAAATTGTTTGTGGTAAACAAAGGTATATTGTGTCACATAAGTGGAGAGTATCTTTATCACGTGTGACACATAACTGCTTTTTGTTTACCATTAATGCGAAATAAATCCTGAGAGTAGTCGAATAGATACATTCGAGATCTATTATTTATAATTTTCTCTAAAACTAAACGCGAATAGAACTGCACACAGACACTTACATAATTGCATGATCCGGAGTTTTAAATACAAAACAATTATTCTTGTTTAACATACTATATAATTCCATAAACACTTTTGTATGGAGCTTATCACCAAGTATTATTTTTAAGGAAAGCTTAATCTCATTATTTAGTCAAGATACAAAGACATCAAACGGCAAATTTGATTATTAAAGATAGTAATTCTCAACACCATTTTAAAATAATAGCATTTCTATATAATATGAAAATGCTACGCAAGCATTCTTTTGTGCGTAACCAGAAAGAAACGACTATTTAAGTATTCTAGATTTTAAAGGATGACGAGTCGTCGATTCCCAATTCAAATATCCGCATGCTGTTCTTCTAGCAATATCATTCCGCCTTTAAGCAAGCTACTCCAGGAGACCACTATCTCTCAACATTTATAATCCAAGAACAATAATTACCCTACAATTTATTTTCGCTTTGCTAATACAAATTTTATAATAAATTATACAGATGAAATGTATTCATATGTCTAATTTTAAATAATATATACGAGTCCGAAAACCACTTCTTCAACTTGTATTAACCAATAACGTATCTAGTTTTCAAGTTAACCTTCAAATACGTGCAGTTACACGATATATTTTACAATAGTTTGTGTTCTATCGATAACGAGGTTTTGATTCATTATAAATGACCACAATTACATATATTGCATTTAAAATAATAAAAACCAATATAGCAAAGGTGTAAATTGAGATATTACGCCAAAAATCGTGAACTACGCATCACTATGTATGTAAAAGTATAGATCACCCACAATACAGCACCGCGAACTGGGTACCTGCACACAATATCTTCGATTCGCATTTAATTTGAAACAGACTGTACAAACAACTTTTTCTTATGGCATCTTCTTATATTTTGCCAAATAATGGCAAGTTTGGACGTTGGCAATTTTTAAATGACATTTACACATTGAGGCAAATGCGATATGTTAAATATTTTAGGTTAGTTTTTGGTTTCTAATTATGCAAAAACAAACTACAAAAAAATAATTTTAAAAATTAAAAGAGTAATTTTTTTCCATATGGTGCAGACTTAATTTATTCACCATTAACAGGAATCCAATACAATACTACAACATTTGTAAAGTACTAACTAATGCTAACTAATAAGTAATAGAGTGAATAAGTATGTAATAACCCATAAAAACCGAAGTTCTGCTATGGGTATAGATATGTATATATAAAATAAAACATCATTTCATTTATAACGCAAGTGCTCTAATAAGTAAAAATAGCCAATAATTAATAAAGGCAGGTAGCAGCAATAAGTACATGATATCTTTGACCAATACTCTTTTTGAGAAACTAGTTTGCACACAGGCCTGCCTTTTAATGCGAGTGTCATGTCCATGTTGAATCGCATTCAAAGTATTTTTATTTTTGTATAAATATAGAATTATATTATACAGATATAACTGACGCACATCAAACATACCACTCTCCTCAAACAGTCTATCTGTAGAATAATAATAATAATAATAATAGCCCATTTATTTCATTATACAGACAGTATGAAATATGTCAAAAAGGAAAACAAAAAAAGAGATAATTAATTGAAGTTCATATCGAAAAACTCGTTTACACTATATAGGCACTGTTTCACTAGGCGTTCTTTTGTTTTTTGAAGGGTTTCAGCTCACACCTCTTCAACTTACTGGGTAAGGTGTTATATATTTTTAGTATTTGTGTTACCGCACCTTTATGCACAGTTGTATACGTGGTTTGCGGCACCCGAAGAGTTGTTCTTACACATTCGCGGGTGTCATACGTATGAGTCCCTTCATATTGAGATAGTAGTTCGTGGTAATGTTTTTTGCCGAAACACGCACATTGGAATACATATACTGCCGGTAGCGTAAGTATCCCGTTATCCTTAAAGGTATGTCTACACGAATCTCTCTTCCTCAGATTGAAAATACTTCTTAAGCAGGATTTCTGTAATAAGAAGATCCTATCAACATCGACGGCATTACGCCAGAAAATAATACCATACGATAGTCTTGACCCCACATATGCATGGTACGATGACAGCGCATCCTCAGGATGGACTTCGGTCGATATTGTCCGTAGTGCATATACCATACCCGAAAGTGTCCTCGTAAGCATATTTACATGCTCCTTTCATGAAAGTGCAGTATCAAGATATAGGCCGAGAAACTTTACACTATTCGTTGATGTAATTTCATGATTATCGATGCTCACGGAGATGTTGTCATTTTTTCTTAGAGAAAACTTCACTATATTTGTTTTATTTACATTAAGTTTCAAATTGTTTTCGAGAAACCACTTACTCATTTTAGCTACGACTTCAACAAGTTCTTGTTTTAGTGTATCATTATTTGTATCCTTTATGATAACGGAGGTATCATCTGCATACATATTTATAAGATGACTTGTTACATGTGGAAGGTCATTAATATATAAGAGGAATAGAAATGCAGCTAGTACTGATCCCTGAGGCACACCACTTCCATTTTCTAACCAATCAGATTGGTATTTTTGCCCATCCCAGTGTATTCGCACACATTGTAGTCTATCAGCTAATTAGGATTTCAGTAGCATATGTACTATTCCTCTAAAGCCCATTATTTCCAGTTTTGTGAGTAAGATGCGATGATCTACGCTATCAAAGGCTTTTGATAAGTCTAAGAAAACACCGGCAACCGTTTTTTTATCTGAAAATGCTTGCATAATTTCTGTGATCGCCATATAGATAGCTCTTGTGGTTGATCTGCCCTGTATATATGCATTCTGGAGTGGTGTTAAGAGGTTGCATGATTCGCCAAAGTTAACAAATCTGGTCAGAATCACTTTTTCTACTACCTTCGCTATAACGGATGTCAGTGAAATGGTCGATAATTTTCAATTTTTGTTTCATCACCGTTTTTATGAGCTGGAGTGATTACAGCCATTTTCAGGTGATCTGGATATATAACTGTCTCGAAGATGAGATTGATCATATCCGCAACAGGAGTACACAGTATATCTGCACAGTTTTTAATCAATTTCGTTGGTAAGCCGTCTGGTCCTGTCGACGAAGTATTCTTCAGAGCGACCATGATGTTATACATTTCCACCGGTTCAGTATTGTACAATACCATAGACTTTTCATTTACAGGAATATAGTTTGTATTCGCATCCGTTTGAGTACTTAAATTTACGTAGGTCGTATTGAAGTTGTTGATAACCTGTTTTGGAGTGCTCTTCTGATGTTCACATATTTTTTCGATATCTAGATTTTTACGATTATTTCGCCCTGTTACTTTGTTTACTAGCGACCAAGTAGCCTTGATTTTGTTGTCAGCTTGTAAAATGTAGTTTATCTACTAATACTATAGCTACATAAAGTTGGCGTTTAATATTACATTTATTTCTTATATCTTCAGATATAGGTCGATAGTTCGAAACATTGTCTTTACTTCCGCTTTTATAAATAGGGCAAATGACTGCCAGCTTAAATTGAAATGGACAAATACCTACTTCAAATATTCTATTTATTAAAGCTGCCAAAGCATGGGCCAATTCCTTAGACACTTTCTGGAACAGCTCCATGTGTATCTTATCGTGGTCAGGAAATTTGTTCGTTTTCAATGAACTTATCAACAGCTGAATCTCAGTTGGTGTTACAGGCTCTAGAAAAAATGATTTGTGGAAAATAGACCGTTCTGGTGGTGCCGACGAAGGCGTCGTAGTCCTATCGGCGTATATATTACCAACGTTAACATAGTAATGATTGAATGCATCCGCTATTGAACGATCATCTTCCAAAAGAGTATTGTTTTCGTTACGCACGCCATTTATACATGTAGACCTACTCACTCTAGTAACATCGTTGAGTACCTTCCAGAGTCCCTTTGCTTCAAATCTATTGTTAGTGATTTGTTCCTGATAAAATTTTTGTTTACGTTCTCTCAACAATCTATTCATCATATTTCGGTAATTAAGGTAGTGAAGTTTTAATTGCATATTATTACAACTATTCTTATATTTTTTTATATAAGCCATTGTTTGTATTAATAGATTTTACAAGTCCATCCGTTATCCACAGCTTTCGTTTTACAGCAGTTCTTTTTTGGTTCATGGTCACAGTATGGTTGCGAATTTGATCTTGTAACAGCGTTGTCAAAAAGTTTGCCATATCCTCATCATCATTCGACAGGTAAAATTCCGACCAGTCATTATTCTGTAAATCCGTCTTTATATTGGAATATTTAATAATTGCTTTTTTGTTAATAAGCAATTCTCGTTGTTTTTTATCTAAATCAATAGCGACTAGCGTTGATTTATGATCAGTTATATAGAGAGCTATTACTGCTGTGGAACACACGGCACAAATATCATGTGCGGTTCCGACAAAAATATGATCAACCTAAGTACGAGTAGTACCAAATACACGCGTATCTGCATTTATAGTAGATAGATAACCATATTCTGCCATAAGATTCAAATAGTCAGAAGTGGTAGGACTTTCAGATTTTAAATCGTTATTAATATCAACCACCCACACATGATACTCAATATTCCAACCACCCTTGAACTGGGAGCTTAAAAGGAAAAATTGTCAACATGTAATTTCAACTTAATAACAATTGCTGTCGTTTACAGACTATGTTACGTGAACAGTTTGATAAGATGAAATCTGGTCTAGGCTGCACTACTCTGGTGGAGCATAAAATAGTCACGTATGCGGAACCCATTAAGAGTCGTTATTATCCTGTATCCCCGGTTGTTCAAAACAGATTTACCTTGAATTAGACAACATGCTTAGTTTGGGAGTAGCGATCCAATAGTCCATGGTGGTTATCGTTTTTGCGTTGACTATAGGAAATTGAATGCGGTAACGGTGAAAGACAGTTATCCTCTGCCATATGTGTCCAGTATTTTGGACCGTCTAAAAGATGCAAAGTACCTAAGCTCGCTTGACATAAAAAGTGCGTATTGGCAAATACCAGTTTCGGAAGAGTCACGGAAATATACCGCTTTCACTATTCCAGGCAGAGAGTTGTTCCAGTTTACCAGGATGCCGATTGGACTGCATAATGCGCCAGCCACATGGCAGCGTTTTATTGAGTCAGTTATAGATTATGACATTGAGGATGTATTTCAATATTTAGACGATATTATTGTTGTTTCTAGTACTTTTGAAGAACATCTGACAGTACTGCAGACCGTACTTATTCGTTTGGGAAAAGCTGGTTTATCGCTGGGTCGGGACAAATGCCATTTTTGCCGACCTACTTTACATTATTTGGGGTATATAGTTCATAGGCATGGTCTACATGTGGAGCCCGCAAAGGTCGAAGCTATAGTCAATATTCCGTTTCAGAGATCCGTAGGGTGGTTGGTATGGCGTCTTATTACAGACGTTTTGTTCCCATTTTTTCTTCTATTTTAGCACCTACAACTGCCTTGTTGAAAAAAGGAGCGAAATTTGTATGGACGGAAGAATGCCAGTTTGCGTTTAAGACTCTGAAGGAGAGATTGATTACCGCGCCGGTTATGAGGTATCCTAATTTTGATTTGCCATTCATCATACAGACAGATGCGAGTTCTTTCGGTATAGGCTGTGTACTTACGCAGGAGCATCCGGTGTAGGGTGAGAGAGTTATCGCGTACGGTAGTCGTTCTTTAAATAGGACGGTAAGGAAGTTCACAACGACGGAACGTGAATTAGCGGTGATATGGGCAATCGAAAAGTTTAGGCCATACGTCCAGAGTTAACAATTCACGATGATCACGGATCATCATAGTTTAGTTACATGTAGGGGATTGTGACACCAAAATGTTAAATAAATTAACTGACCAGCATAAATGTATATGCAGAAAAATTTAAGAAAATGAAAGCGAAAAATGCTGGGCAGGTTTTTTCTCAACGTGTCTCATCAACAATGAGAGTACTGTCAAATAGAGGTACGCGTATTTAATTTCATATAGGAATGTATTAATTCATTATTGTCTCTTGTAGGTGATCTGAAGACAAGTGCTGCAGATACAGCTGACTTACTTTTGTTCATAGACAAATTATTTGACAGCATGAATGCTCTGACGAGATACTCATCTGATGAGAAGGCATTGCGTTATGCTGTTTCAGAAAATATCTCCCATATGGAATTTTGGACTGAGGTTATTAAAGTCTTAGATAGTATCAAATTTGACGACAAAAATGGACGACAGTTTGTGCCACCAGCTGTTAGGAATTGGATGACAACAACCAAAAGTGTTAAATATTTGTGGGGTAAATTAAGCAGCCAGGGATTTAAATATTTGTGTACTCGGAACTTAAATCAAGATCCAGTAGAAAACTTTTTTGGATGTATTCGCAGCCATGAACAGAGGAACTTCAATCCTAATTCATCTGCCTTCATAGCTTCTTTTAAAAGTTTGATAGTGAGCCATTTTAAAGTAAATCATTCACAATGGACAAATTGTGAAGAGGATATAAGTGAAGGTGTGTTAAATTTCCTCAAGGAATTAGTTTGTAGTGACAGGACTGGAGCAGTACCGATATGTGAAAAATATTTAATTAGCGAATTTAATTTTAAGAAAGTAGCAGGTAATGCGATTTATACGCATGCATTTATAACAGGTTATATTGCTAAATAAAAATTAAAAAAGGTTGGCAAATGCAGTGTTTGCATCAAAGATCTGGTTACTAATCAGACTCAACAGGAACATCTTTTAATAGTTGCTAGAGCATACCATCTAAGATGTTTGTTAAAACCCACAACAGCATATGCTCAGTTATTTAGTACGTTAACTGAAATAGTTCATATACAACTACCTAAACTTTGTACTGAGCTGTAAGCAGCTGTTAATAAATTCTATTCTAAAATGTGTAAAGAACCAATTTATTTGTGAAAAACACAACTTATTTGCGTTGTTCATTGACTCATTACTTTATTAGAGAAGCTACAGTAAATGTGATTATTGAAGTAGACCCAAAGTTGTTTAAATCTATTATGCAAAAAGGAAAACTTTTTATTGGATTGAAACGGTGTCAAGTGCGTGAGTCTTATCATGTTCTACGCTGTTATAAGTGCTCCGGATTTAGTAATGTGGCTAAGAATTGGCGCTCTCACACCTGCTGCCCAAAATGTGCCAGCGACCATGCGCTGCAAACTTGCTCTTCCGCGGATCCTAAATGCATCAATTGCATCCGTAAGAACGATAAGTATCAAAAAAGGTATTTACCACATCATAGTGTATTCGATAAAATTTGTCCTATCTATCAAAACAATGTAAAACATGTGCAAAATATTACAAATTAGCATAGCAACAAAAGAACGTCAATTCTGAAGATATAACTAATTTCTTATTATTACTTAATATACGCAGTCTTAACAATAAAATTAACATGTTAAATGTTTCGTTGAGTACCTTTCTCCAAAATTTGTCTGTCTTACGGGAACGTGGACAAACCAAGCTCAAGTTAAAACTATCAATTTAGACTCATATAAACTTCAGACACATTTCACTTAGTGCCATTCAAATGGCGGCGGTACCTGTATTTTTGTTAAAGATAACTTAGATGTTAAAACTATCAATGTGGGCTCATTTGCTGTTGAAAATATTCTAGAAATGTGCGCTGTGCAGTGGAACTACTTTACAACAAAATCTGTCATACTAAACATTTACAGGCCACCAGCCTCCGACTTTCAATTAAATAATTTAAATGATCGCTTGAATTATCTGCACACCACCAGATCAATAGTATTTATTTGCGGTGATTTTAATGTTAACTTGTCTAAGAATACACATGAATCCCGACAACTTAAGCATCTACTACTTAGCTATGGTCTGATATCTATCGTGAATGAACGTACAAGAGCTACTCGAACATCCCAAACAACAATAGATAATGTCTTCACGAACTATAAAGAGAAGTTAAAGGTTGGTGTTTTGGATACTCATCAGTCGGATCACAAATTGATTACTGTCGCTACCAACGATGGCCAGTTCTTACCAGCTACTTTGTCTAATCCCAATACTGAAAGATTCTTCATTTCGAATAACAAATTAAAATTTCATTACTTTCTGCAAAAGAACCGTGGATGGATGTTTACGAAGATGTATGTACCTTTTAATCGAAAGGTAGATAATTTCATGGACACATTATGCCATCATTATAATGCAGCTTTTCCATTACGTACATGCAAAGCAAATCATTTATCAAGAATAATAAAAAATTGGATAACTGAACAGATAAAAGCATCCAGTCAAAACTTGCGCGACTTATATTTATTGCAGAAACAAAATCCAAATAGGGCTATTAAAATTTGGTCACATGTGATACAAAGTTTATTTGTTTTTGACCCTGTATAAGGTAACTTCATAAAATAATATTTTTGAAAATGTAGTTTGAGTCTAAAAGTAATACACAATAATATTAATACAGACAAATACACAGCGTCACAAGTAAAGTCTGTATTAAGTGGAAAATAAATTTTCGTTTAACTTTACGTAAGTTTAACTGGTTTCAATTATTTAATTTAAAACCCCTTTATTAAAATTTGTTATGGAGCTATGTTATAAAAAGTAAAAATAGTCTTATTATTTAATTTCAGTTTCCAAAAAATTAACTTAATTTGTACCTTACGATGATGCACCAAACACAACAAGCCCTTACTTTATTAATGACAGTCAAATCGCTTTCTGTTTGTCACAGTGGCTTTTAATTAATATTGCGTATTAAATAAAAAAAATGTTAACTTTACAGGAAAGAATTGAAATTGTACTAATATGTGGTGAAAACACAAGTCATTGTGTAGCGGCCAACATTTTTAATGAAAGGCATCCAGGCAAAAATGTGCAACAATCTACTGTGAGTAGGATTATGGTGAAATTTAAATCAACTGGATCGGTGGAAAGTTCATTTAAAAAACCTCACAATCCTATAAAACATAGTGAAGAAGTCCAATTAAATGTTTGCCTAGATATTGTGGAACATGGTTAAACTAGTATTAGACATGTTTCTCGCAGAACTGACGTTTAAAGAGAGAGTGTAAGGAGTATTTTGCACAAAAATAAATTTAAGCCGTATAAACCTAAATTTATAAATAACTCTTAAGAAACAAGGTTTTGACATACTTTTGGGATTCTCGTTTTGGTGCCAGGGCCAAACAGAAGAAAATGTGTACTTTCCGTTTCACGTTTTATGGACCGACGAGGCCACTTTCACTTCAAACGGCGTTGTTACCTCTCAAAATTGTAGATGGTGGGCTCAAAAAATCGAAATTTTGTAATAGAATGCAAGGACCAGTATTCCTTTAAAGCTAATGTGTGGTGCGGTATTTTAAACAATCAAGTTGTTGGGCCTTATTTTTTCAGAGGCAATTTAAATTCTGAAGAATACTACGCTTCCTTAATACTGAGGTCATTGAAGTTTTGGAAAATATGCCTATTGAAATAAGGCATAATTTGTGGTATTATGCTATGAGCTATTAGTACGGACGAGCTTTATCTTAATATATTTCCACCGGATGTAGAGCTTTGAAATTTTCAGGATAGATATTATGAGCCAATTCCTGTCGAATGGTGTATTCCTCGAAATCATGGTGTCGCCGGTTATCGAGATAATCGCCATCTTTGTTCTCTTTCACCGTCGGCGATGCGATTTCGTTTGATATTCGAAATCAGCGTGAGAAATGCAATTTGCCTGATCTAGCTGTTTTTCGTCTACTTAGAATGACGTTAGAACTGTGAACCTTTAGCAATAGGTATTATTTGTATGCCAAATTTAGGTAAGATATTTTTCGAGAGCGCAGTTGGTCACATGTCGCCCGAAACGACGCCAGCTTGTCTTACTTAAGTAGCTAGAGAAAAATGTCGTCGAGATTTGAAATCCCCGGCTCCCTAGCAATCCAACACATATAAGTTTTTTATTTTCTGAAGCTATTAAGCGGAAAATGTAAGAGACTTTACATATCGCAGTAGCTATGAGTACGGACAAGCTTTATTTTGGTATATTTCCAATGGACATAGAGCTTTGAAATTTTCAGAATGGATATTATGAGCCAATTCCTGCCGAATGGTGTATTCCTCGAAATCATGGTGTCGCCGGTTATCGAGATAATCGCCATCTTTCTTCTATTTTACCGTCGGCGATGCGATTTCGTTTGATATTCGATATCAGCGTGAGAAATGCAATTTTTTTGATCTAGCTGTTTTTTCTTTCAAGACGCGCATGTCGGAGAAAGTCAATTTCGCCTACTTACAAATTTGAAACTTTGGCAATAGGTATTATTTGTATGCCAAATTTAGGTAAGATATTTTTCGAGAGCGTAGTTGGTCACGTGTCGCCGGAAACGACGCCAGCTTATCTTTCTTAAGTAGCTAGAGAAAAATGTCGAGATTTGAAATACCCGGCCCACTAGCAATGCAACCCATATAAAAGTTTTTTATTTTCTGAAGTTATTAAGCGGAAAATGTAAGTCTTTACATATCGCAGTAGCTAGTCTAGTAGTGTAGTAATAGTGTGACGGTGCTCCCATCCATACTACAAGACGGGTTCAAGAACGCCTCTTGGAAATATTTAGGGGCAAAGTAATTGGGCGTAATATGGAGCAATACTGGCTGGCTAGGTCTCCGGATTTAACCCCACTTGTGGGGTTACCTAAAACAAAAAGTTTACAAAGAAAAACCTTTCCGTAATGTTGATCATTTGGAAACGGTGATTCGAAACTGTATTTTAGAAATAAAGCCCCTTAGTATCAGAAACTCCATTAGATGTATCAAGAAGAACAATTGTTTGTATTGAACGCAATGGGAGGCACACAGAAATGTAATTTTAATTTTTAGGTTTTTCAAATATTTTCAATTTAATTTTCAAATACCAATAATACATATTGCTATTAATTGAAAAGGTGGCATTTTAAATGCGTTTCATTTTTATAATGTATTATGATTATTTTATTAGAAAATTTGACTTTTCAATTAAACTATTTTCTTAATATTAATGTGTATTACTTTTAGACACGTAGTACATTTTCAAAAATAGTTATATTATGAAGTTACCTTATACAGGGTCAAAAACAAATAAACTTTGCATCACATGTGACCAAATTTTAATAGCCCTATTTGGATTTTGTAGAAAAAACACACATTGAATATGGCGCTGCCTTAAAGAAAATGTGTCTGGAATAAAGCATTGTTAAAACTAAGAAGTTTTATGTAGGTTGCGTTGAGTCTTATTTCGCAATAGTGGTACAATTTACAAACAATTGGCAAAAAATCTAAATTATCTTATCCAGCTGAAATTTTGCATATGGGCTAAAAATTGCATTTAGAAAAACTTTTTCTAATAACTTTTTTCGATATTTTGAGAAATCACCCCACTTTTGAATTTTTTTCTGAAAAAAAATTAAATTTGGCAGATAATGCGAATCACGTGACTATTATTTTTTTGGTTAATTTTCATCTTGATCAAAGCAGAAATTGATGCCAAACTCAAATTTAGTATTTTTTTTTTAATGTGGTGGGTGCTTAGTTGCGGTGACTCCGTAAACTGTATCGCTTGTCTGGCTATCACTGCAACTCTAGCGGTGTAGTTTGGTGTGTGTAAATTGTGTTTAAATGGCTTTGTGACAGCATCATATCGCCTTTTATGATGCCGCTGTTAATCACTTTGCTCCCAACAGCGAATGGCAAGTCGATCCGGGTAGTATAAATCTATTAATAAAAAAAATCCCATATGATGCGGACTTCACTGGTCACACTGTATGTATTATTTAACACATTGCCTGCCATGTATATAAAAAAAAATTCGGGGGCATAAGGTTGTTATACACAAACAGGTAAATAAAGTCAAAATAAGCACGTCAGGATTCACAAAACTTTTTTTTTGTGATTGATAGCACAGAAAGTATTTTTTCTAGTGTCGCATATACCGTCTGGAAATAATCGTCCGGGCGACGGACGAGCAGTATACGACTGGGCTACATGCTCGGGAGAATCAGAACGTTGTATTATGTCGCTACATAGTAAGTGTGGAATGCGAGCAAAACCACCGAACTTGTTCCACTCATGTCGATTAAAGCAACTAACACAGCAACTAATAAGATCGTGTAATTCGGTATTTCCTTCATTAAAGGTAAATGTTAGAAGGCACGAGGTACAGCAGCAATTTTAAAATAAAATAATAAAAACAACCTTTTTACTAAATTTGAGTTATATTCCATTTACTATGCAAAGTAAAAACTTTAGAAGTAAAAACAAAGAATTTAGGCAATATTTTCGTTAAATTAAAAAAACATGGTTCATAGGAAATAAATCAAAAATCTCGAATAAAATTGTTTTCATATAGCTACTACGGAAGAAAATAAACTGTGAATTGTGCAGTAATAAATAATCAATACTATAATCACTAAATAATAATCACTCACAATCTTTTTTTTCGAATGGAAAGACATTCAAGTGAGGCGATATAGGAATAAGTCAGATCTTATGTAAATGGAAAGCAACAGTAATATGTACATAAAAGCACATAAATATAAAAATAGTTCCGAATTATTCACTGCACAAGAACTTTACCAATTTCCTGAAATTAATCAAATGACAGAGACACCCACAGATGAAGATCTTCTTCGATATGGGGCTCATCTTCAGCAACTAAAAGAGGACTTTACATCGCGCTTCTAAGACCTCATCGAACTGGATGTACCTGCCTGGATCACTACACCTGTTTGGAGTGGTGCTGGAAGACGTTGACGTTAAATTGCAGGAGGAGTTGGTGGAACTTCGCAACAACGAGGATTGCAAAGTCCGAATCAAAACAGGCATCAAGAACCTCTGGCAGAATCACAGCATGGCAGGACTATTTCCTACAATGTGGGAAATTGTTCACAAGCTTCTTCTCACGTTCCGACTTAATATTTAGTGGAAACCGAATTCAGTGCCGCTACATTTCTGCACTCAGACAAGGGGAAAAGGCTGGACATGGTCAATAGAGGGAACTTGCGGCTTTATTTGACTCTGCTGAAAGAGCTGGTAAACAAGCACCAACCTCAAGGATCGCATTAGTGAAGACTGCATGAGTTGGGCTCACAAATTTATTAATTTAATTTTGTTAAATAAAATTCAATATTTCATTAATAATTTTTGTTTGTATTAATTAATATTTTTAAATAAAATGAGAGGTAGAATTTATTACTTCTTGTTTTAATTACTGTGCCCAGGCTAACTAGTCCATAATCCATAGTCATAGTCCATGACGTGTCCCTTCGCGATTTTCTGCAGTGGGCGCTGGGATCTATGCAAATCCAGTAAGTGAGCGCTAGGCGAAAAAGGTTGAGAACCACTGATCTAAATGATGTTATGCAATTTATAATTCCATTTACAAAGACGGCAATTGCTAATGTTGTGGGAAACGTACTATCTCCCTTCCTGGATGATAATGCTGCTTTAAATGATGGTGATTATGGCAATATTGTTTCTACAAGCGACGGTGAAATGTCACAAGAAGTAAACGAAAGTTCGGAAGCTATTATATCAAGTGAAGAGAAAATCTCTTCTACATCTGACAATGGAGAATTTCCTTTACCAACGTATTTGTACCAACGTATTTGCAACAAGTTAAACCTGGAAACTTGAACAGTAAAAAACGCAATAGACAAAGTTTATCTGAAATTGATGAAACATTTATTAATTACTTAAATCGCAAAAGTCACAAAAATGAAGGAAATCTAAAAAAAAATTTTCTGTTAAGTCTGTTACCAGACCTCCATGAAATGAATACCCACCAAATGCTACTTTTCAAAAGAAAAATTGGGAACCTTATTGAAGAAATTTTGGGTTACAACCATTTCTCTACCTTATCAAACGACTCAAACATATCGATTGTATATATACCTAATAATACAACACCAATTACTACAGAAATGTAATTTGCATTTTTATATATTATAAATTAATAAAATAGAACGTTTATTTATAAAAGTTTTAAATTATATTTTAAAAAAATACTATCTTAATGTAATTAATAGTATTTCTTCAACGCTGATACATCTTCTATAATTTGTATATTTTTTCTGCAAATAAGGCTGTAGTTTTGCAACAAGATTGAAAAATAATGCTCTTGACATTCTATAAAATGATCTAAACTTAACCTCATCCATTTGTAACACTTTCTCTGTTATAAATGCACGTCTCTTTACATTAGTCTTAATAAAAGGGTGAATCCACCATTTCCGTGTTTTTAGTTTCCTGTTCATAACCTCCTCGGTCCTGCGGAAGCATATATACGATACATAGGGATTCAATTTTTTGTCGTGAAGTAACGCTATACACGGTCTTGCGACCTAATGTAGCACCGCCTGTACACGTACTCCAGCGCCAGCTTTCAATCACTAGCCGAAATATTGCTGTTGTTCATTATTTATAAGGTGTCAAACATGGCGAACATACCCAAGAAACGCGACTGGAATTCTAAACGTGGCACAGTGGTCCAATACCTTAAAATACTGGCTAAAACCGAAAAATAAAAAAAATTGCTTCTAAGTATTTTAACAATTGTATCAGATAGGCAAAACACCCAGCTAGCTATTTGAAAGATTAGGAGCTTGCACTGGTAACAGTTGTGAAAAAACATAAGTCTGAATCGTCTGAATGTAGCGTTGTTTGGAGTCAGATGTTTACGACAAAATAGAAACCAGTGTAAACTACGAGTGCTACGGTGAATTTATTGACATGGAATCAGTGGCTTCAGGTATGTTTAATGTTGTTGCTGTTTCATTTGCAGCAATAATGACAGTACATACTAAATTTTAATTATTCATGGCACAAGTAGTTACGAGAACTTGTAAAAACATGTATACAGAAATAAATGTATCCATTAAAGTAGTTGAAAAAGTTACATATAACATCATATAATGCAATAATATTGGCACAGAGTTTTAGAGTAGTTTTTGTTTAAAATGATGCAAAAAGTTTTTGCCAAAAACTGCCTATTCAACTAATATGAATAAATATGTACAGACTGGGGATAGGAACTGGACAAAATACGCCACATTTGGGAAGACAATTTTTCTAGCATGAACGCGGATTTAAAGTACGAGCAAGCATAGCGCAGCAAATGCTTTATTAGCGCGACTGCTGAAAATGGTCTTCACGCATGTGGTTTGTATAATTTTTTTAACGACTATATATATATAATCCTATATATTATATATATATTAGTAAAATATTATAGTGTTTTTTCTACAGTATTTAGATCTAAATGTGCCTTTATATTTACTCTTTTTAATCATTATTTTCTTTCGTTTAGAGTCTTCTTATGAGCAGCTGCAGTACAGCAGAAAAGATTTTTTTTAATTGTTAAAGGACACTTAAAAAAAGGACTCACAGATATATTAAATCATTTGGAGTCAATTATAACAGTGACAAGTGGTCACATAGTACACGTACGCGAAGATATGAGAACTTCTTTCACTGCATTGTTTCACAAAATGCGAAACTTGTACGAAGGTGTGAGTAGAACGGAGGATGTATTTTTAAATAAGTATGAAAAATGGCTTAGTGTTTGCGTATTTTTCGAGTTCCTCTAGCTCCAAAAGCAGCAGAAGCTATTAAAGGAGGCAGACCTGCTAAGGAGTTCTCCATACGTAGCGAAAGGTCAAAACGAAGGAAGGCAGAAGTGGTACGTTCATCGTTAAGCGCTCAAGAATTGACATATGCCACTCAGATGAGCCTTCGTGCGTCAGAGGAACTAGATGCATCTAAACTAGTAAAAGAAGTAGTGTTAACAAACCCCACAAGAGCTTCAAAGTACCGACAGGCATTTAAATCGGTCCCAGAATCTACACTATCCAGTGAAGCAGCTCTTTCCGTTTTAGTTGAACTGAAGCTTTCAAAAAACCAATATCAAGGGCTTCGAACGATAAGTTTACACAACAATTGCAAGCTGTATCCGTTTTACAAAAAGGTGCTAGAGGCCAAAAATATGTGTTATCCACCTAAAACCTCTATGAGTTACCGAGAGAGAGTAGATGTCGACAGTGTAAGACGGGTTGTGGTTTGCTCTACAAATTTTATTGTTTTCTGGCGGTTCTGTTGATCTTTCTAATTCGGCATTTTCCAGTAGTAGTGTGTATTAACATTAATAATCATTATGCCGTTAACTCGCGAGCAAGTTGCTGATATTAAGGTGCTATTTCAAGATTGTGTAAAGGATATCATACAAAACGATACTTTTATGCAAAATGTCGCAGATAAAATCGCAAAAACTATCGATCAAAAAATCGATTTAGCGTTAAAAAGCTATAGTGTGAAATGGGAGATGTTAGAAAAAGAAAACAAGATGTTAATAAACAAACTATACATCATTCACTTTAAGAGTGCAGCGTTAGAAAAGATAGGACCTTATTTTACGGCTTGTGATTGGTCAATTATCGAGGCACGTACACACTGTGTAAAATACTGTTCTTATACGTATGAAATTTGAGGTTAAAAGCGATACGTCACATTTGTTTATGCTGTTTTGTTCGTATATATTTGCTGTATTGTGATATTTCCTTACGTTTTTCTTTGTATTTTCAAATTTTGCAAGCACCTTACATTAAAAGCAAAGTTCTTTTCAGTATTACTTGCAAATTCAAGGTATCTATTATTATCCGTATTCATCTAATATTACTATTACACTTGAAGGATCCTCAAAAAAATCCTTCGCAGGAAAACATATAAGTAGTAGGCAGAGGCAAATGGCATATAATTTATATTTGCAACAGAAGCAGAACAATTCAAAGTCAGCTTCTATTACATTGACTGCGAAACAACTTGGACTTGGAAAGAGAACAGTATTGAATATTGTGAAGGATATAGATACTGCAGGTGTGTCTCATTCACCTTGATAATTTGGATGAAGGCCAGCGGTCAGCAATCCGAAGACAAGTGCATTCCTTTTTCTTGAAAAATGAGTTACCTACGTGTACAAAAATATTGAGCGTAAATATATTTCAATTAACGTTAGCATGATCTAATTAATGTTTGTAGGTTGTTAATGCAGATGAGAATTTGGCAGACTTTAAGCAAACAACATTATGGAAAATTCTCAAAAAATTAGAACTTATGTGGGTGAAACGCAACCAAGAAAGTGTGCTAATGGAGCGACAAGATATTGTTTTACGGAGACACCTTGAAAAAAGAAGCATTAGTTGAATGGCTTAATTTAAAAGGAATTGTTGTTGATAATTTTTTATTAAAAGTTAAATTACTGGAACTTACTAAAAAAATATATTACTGACAATCCTATTATATACATTATTGGCAAAATAGTAGCAGAAAGTGTTCGCACAATATTACGATTGTCCCCACATCATTGTAATTTGAATCTCATCGAATTAATATGAGCTCAAGTGAAGCATCATGTTGCTAATAATAGAACTTTTAAGTTAGCGGAAGTAAAAACTTTATTATTGGATGGAGTTAATCATGTCACTGCTGAAGTCTGGACTAATTGCATCAAACATTCTATCGCAGAAGAAAATACGATGTATGATTTGGATTTTTGCGTGTTATATCATACAAATATTTAAATATATTTCTTCTTATGTACAATAAACTTGAAAAATACATTGTGTATACAATTATTGTGTTTCTATACATAAATATTAATAAATATAACATAGTTATATATCTTATATACAGTTTCTATACATAGTCTGAATAATATATTACGAACATATAAATTTTACGTTTTAAAAATCAATCTTATCATTAATTGCCTGTAAAAAGCTGTAAAAAAGTTCAACAAAACTTAATAAAATAGAAATGTATTGATTCATAATGTTATATAGACATTATTAGCTAAAATATACATACGTTGTAATAATATTTGTATATTTACCGCATTTGAAGGTTAGGCTACGTCAATGTCGATTTTGAATTGAGCGGTATATTTAAATTCTCTAGTGTAAAACCAACGCCGATTGTGGCGCCAACTACTGCACTCTTAAGTTGAATGGAGTATAGATCAGCTGGAGCAGTATACGAGGCGAAACTCCGTCCGTATATTTGGTGTTGCAGAAGAGAAAGATGAAAATCTAGAAGAAAAAGTTATCAGCATTTGCAAGGAGAAATTAAATGTTGAATTTACGGCCGATAATATAGATCGCATCCATCGCATAGGACCAAATACGAATAATTACAACAATGGACGAGGTATACTCCTGAAGTTCACGAGCTATCGAAGTAAGTCAGTCCTTTTGAAGAACCGCCATAAATTTCGTGGCACTCGTATAATTATAACAGAAGACTTAACCAAGGCTAGATTCGATTTATATAAGCGAGCCCAGCGCAAATACGGAAAGAAGGACGCCTTCACATTTGACGGCACTATATTTGTAAAGGTTGGTCACTCTAGATACAAAATTAGTTCAGTTGATGAATTAGACAATGTAAACTAGGCTGTAGATACACCCTTTGCTTACTGGTTTGTTTTCTTTCTTTTTTTTCTTTTTTTTTTGGTTTTGGCTGAACTTTGAGTTACATAATTAGAGAATTTTTATTTGATCACTTTACTGTTTACCATATTTAGTAACAGCTAGAGGGCTATGCTTGCTGCCTAAAACTAAAATAAACAAGTATATAATTAATGTAATCTCCGTTGCTTATGTACTTATGCCGTATAAATTTATTAGCTTATTTATATTGCTGAACGGTTTTTTTTTTTTTTTTTGGTATAATATATGTATATATGTATTGTGTTGCCTCTTATGTTCTCGGTTTGTAGAGCGTTTGACTATGCAGATTAAGTACCCTTCCATTAGACCAGCGCATTTTCATTGCTGTTGCTACTTTTTTTTTTTTTTTTGTTCTTTTGTTCATATTTTACCAATTGAAATTGTATCTTCCTACATACTTACCCTTTTTCTTTTACAAACTTTAATATTGACATTTCAAACGTAATGTCATTTCATGATTTAAGACTGGGGCATGTAAATATTCGCTCATTGCTGCCATCCTTTAATAATTTGAGGAATATCGTAATAAACAATGATTACTCGATCTTCTGTTTGAGTGAAACTTGGCTGAGTGATGGTGTTGATAGTAAATATTTGCATATTACAAATTACTCACTTGTCCGTAACGACTGCGCTGCACGTGGTGGGGGAGTTACGATTTATATCAAACAAAATTTAAATTATAAGGTAATGCAGTCTAGTGACACTATTGAACAACTATGGCTCTCTATTAATTTAAATGGCGTTATTATAAGTGTAGGCACTATTTATCGGCCACCGCATCTCAGCCATAGTATTTTTATTGATGAATTAGAAAGTACCTTGTCATATATTGTTCCTCAGAGCGAACATGTTATTTTAATTGGTGATTTTAATATCGACTTTAGTCGACATAACAGCTTTGGTACAGCCACGTTGACAGACACCATGTTTTCGTTTGGATTATTGCAAATCATCGAGTCTCCCACACGTATAACTCCGACATGCTCCACATTAATAGATCTCATTTTTGTCTCTGATCGAAACCTAGTTTGTACCTCCGGAACCGAAAATATTCAGCTGGCCGATCATGAGATAATTTTTTGTACTCTAAAACTCAGTAATGAACGTTCTCAACCATTTTGGCACACGTATAGAACTTTGAAGTACTTTACCTATAACATATTCGAGACTGATCTTTTTAGCATTCCATTTTACAAGATCTATGATATGACTGATGTAGACCTTATGGCAAACTTCTTGAATGATCAATTGGTAGCACTAATGAATTTCCACATTCCACTGGTGACATCACGCTTTACGAAACCACCAGCTCCGTGGTTAAATGAAACAATTAGGACAATGCAACATTTACGCGACAATGCCTACAGAGATTTTAAAAAGAGTAAGTCTTCTGCAAATTGGAATTACTACAAAACTCTGCGGAATTTAACTACGACTGCGATTACACGCGAAAAGCGTGCGTACCTAGAATGCAAAACAAGAACTTGTTCTTCAAACAGCAAGGACATGTGGAAATTATTACGGAAATTTGGTATATCAAGCAAACATAGTCCGGAGATTCCTTTACATCTACGAAATCCCAATGACATTAATGCCTTCTTTAATAATTCTATTCCACACTGTGACCTTGATAGGACACTTTATCATTCTTACTTGAATGCACGTTTAAACAATAATAACTTTGAATTTCATACAATAGACGAAAATACTGTCTTTAATTTTATTCTATCAATAAAAACACTCTGCAGGGATTGACGGTTTAACAATCGATTTTATTCAGTTGTGCTGTCCTCACATTATTCCCTATTTAACTTATATTATTAATTATTGTTTTAAAAGTAATATATTTCCGATGTGTTGGAAACTAGCGGTTATACGCCCACTATCTAAAAAGTCAGTCATAAACAACCATGGTGATCTTCGTCCTATAAGTATTCTTCCGATCCTTTCCAAAATAGCCGAAAAAGTGATTGAGTCTCAATTAAAGGACTATGTAATCTCTAAAAATATATTACCAGCTGTTCAGTCCGGCTTTAGGAAGCATTTTAGTTGTAACACGGCTTTGCTGACCATCGCTGATGACATCATTAGAAGTACTGATGAGGGAATTTAACTGTCATGTATTCACTCGATTTCTCGAAAGCTTTTGACACGATAAATCATGACTTAATGTCAGCTATTTTTCATTATATCGGTCTGGGGTCGGATGCAAAGAACTTGCTACATAATTACCTTCTTAATAGAAGTAGCTGTGTCATGGTAAATAATACGAAATCTTCTTTTACACCCATCAGATGCGGTGTACCCCAAGGTTCCATACTCGGACCTCTACTTTATTCTATATATACTTCTTCCTTTATTAATTACATACAATTCAGTAAATGTCACTTCTACGCAGACGATACGCAAATATACTTTTCATTCCCTCCAACTGACGTAGTGGGTGCAAGAAATGCTTGTAAAATTCAAAAAATTCGAAATTCATGTCTACGATTAATATTCGGTATAAAGCGCAGGGAACATATTTCTCATAAACTTCAGGATGTGATGTGGCTCAATATGAAAAACAGAAGACTGTTACATTCTGCAACGTTGTATTATCGCATTATCAACACCAAAACTCCACCATATTTATATAATAAAATTAAATTTCGAACGGATGTACATAGTCTGAATATTCGTTTCAAGGGAACCTTAACGCCGCCGATACACAAACAACAACTATTTAAGAAATGTTTCACATACCAAATTAGCTATGTGTATAATGGTATTCCTTGGGACATTAAGTCGGTTGGGTCCGTTCGACTATTTAAAAAGAAATACTTTCAATTTTTGTTTTCAAGGCAATGAGTTGATATATGTGGGCTATATTCATCGGGTGTATGTAGGAATCGCATGTCATGTATTTTTTTTTCTTTCTTTTTTTATATCCTCTTTCTCTCTCTTAGGCTTAAGTTAGGCTAAGGTAGATTTAGGCAAGGGTTGAGTGGAAGAGCAGGTCCTATCAAATGGTAGACACCTGAACTCCCCCTATTTTTCCAATTTGTTGTATTGTTTTGTTTTGTAAATTTCTGTTCTCTTTTTCTGGGAAAATAAAGACTATTATTATTATTATTATTATTATTATTATTATTATTATTATTATTATTATTATTATTATTATTATTAAAGCAGTGCTGAGGTTCGTGTGCAACAACTATTAGATCATACTGCGCAACGCATATTACTTACTCAACGAGAGGTTTTAGAAATTTTAACGGAAAGAGAGTTATACAATTTAGAACTTATATGTAAATGGGGATGTGATGGCAGCTCGGGGCAAAGCGAGTACAAACAGACATTTGTTGAAGATAACGTTTCAGACGCAAATGTTTTCTTTACTTCGGTAGTGCCTCTAGAATTGCTTGTTAAGAACGTCAACAAGGAGAATATAATTGTAGTTTGGAAGAACCCTAGACTGTCTTCAACTAGATTTTGCCGACCTATACGGCTGCAGTTCTTGCACGAGACAACAGAGGCAACGGTAAACGAAGTGAAATATATTGAGGACCAGGTAAACTTGTTGGTTCCTTTACAAACTACACTCAGTAATAGAGGTGCGAAAGTTTATTACAAAATGATTCTTACAATAAGGGATATAACACGCACACTCAAGCCGCAGGACCAATATTGCGTACTATTATTTGACGTGATATCCCTGCAACCTAGTGTACGTTGGAACAAACATATTGATATCATTGAAGGTTTTGAGGACACAGGGACCACCAGAACGAGTACAATAGCAGACCATGTGTTGGTGTTCATCAATCGAGGATTATTTGGCAAATGGAAGCAACCAGTTGCTTATTCCTACTGCGAGACCACAACAAAAACACCAGCATTCGTAATGCAAATAAAAAATGTGATACGGAAGATTCATAAAACACAAAGAAACTGACAGATGGCCACGTCATTCCTAAAAAAATTTAAAAAAAATGGAGGTAGCAAACTGTTCGCAGGTTTTTAATTCGCAAGTAGCAGCTGCTGTAAGGAGAATGAGTTTGGATGGTAGGTACATCTATTAACTTTCTTCCATTAAGATACTTAATTTTACTTATTTTCAGAATTTAAAAATATGGACGGGAACTATTCACTACATCAAGACGGAATTCAAACAGCAGATGTTTTGTTTTTTAATGATCTCTTCGACTCAGTCAATGGGTTGTCGAAATCAACAACTAAGAATTTAAAGTCAGCAGTTAGCCAACATTATGGCCATCTACAATTTTGGAACGACAGCATTAAGAAATTGCGAAATATGTATGATATTTTATGGAGAATACAAAACGGTCTACACCTCCATCTATGATACATTGGGCAAGAACATTAGAAAACTTTAAACTACTTAAAATGAAAACGGAGTCATTAGGATTCAAATACTTTTTTCCCAGGCAGTTAAACCAAGATCCATTAGAAAATTATGTCGGTTGGATGAGGCAACATGGTGGACGTAATGTTAACCCATCTTGTTCCAAAATTCGGGTCATATTTTAAAACATTACTCGTCAAAAACTTTGTTTCCTATCACATGATAGGGTCAAATTGCGAGAAGGACGATAACGAAGGACTGTTGGATTCGTTAGCTGCATTTCTTTCGTATGAAGAGGCAGAAAGCACTACTGAAGAGGAAATAGATACATATGACAGTAATTGGAGAGAAAGATAGTTTAACCTGCGAATATTCTATTGCCTTTGTTAGCGATTATTTATACAATAACAGGCAAGCCATGATCGGCGATTGTAGTAATTGTAAAGTTATCCTTGCAGTGACAAGATGGGCCATGGTTTAATAGAGCTCAGAGAAAGAAAATCCGAATAACAGCGCCTTACATATTACACAAAAGAATTTGAAGACATAATGTTTCAAATTTATTCTAAGATACCTGGGGGTAATAAGGCCCGGCAGATAATAAGACCCACGGCCAATTTTTAAGAAAAAATGCATTTGTAATTACTTAAGCACAATCTACCAAATTAGGATAGCATGAGTAATGATAGCAATGTAAAGAAATCTGCATGTAACGGTCACATGGTGTACTCTGAAATATTAGATTGTGTTGAGGCATTACGCTATAAGAAAATCGTCAATTTGGTAAGTGATTATACTTAGTTTAAAAAAGTTTCAGTTTTTTATTCATTTACTATATGATCAATGCTCCGTAGACAGTTGTTACACATACATATTTTAACATATTTCACGTTGTTTTTTTTATAACCTTAAATTGAATGAACAATTGCGTAATATGGCCCGGGCCTTGATTTCTGTAGAATCTTGTAATATGGCCTGGGCTTTAATCTCTGTACGAAGAGTATATACCAATTATAAATTATGGTTAAGAAAAGTAGAGGAGTAAGAGCAAATTGGGATGAAGATATGATGAGAGAAGCGGTAGATCTAATCAAAAAAGGAAAAACTCAGCGATACGTCGAAGATAAATGTGGCATGCCAAGAAGAACTTTGAGCAATCACATAAAATCTCAATGTGCAGAAAGAAAATTGGGTAGAACAATTTTGACTAAAGAAGAAGAGGCTGATTTAGAGAATAAAATTATTAGATTTGCAGAGAAAGGTTGCCACTTACGCCAAAATCATTGAGAAGGTCAGTGTTTAGATATGTTGAGCAAAACAATATTAAACATTGCTTTAATAAAGGAACAGCTTGCTGGGAGGGAATGGTTAAGAACTTTTTAAAGAACCACCCTAAAATTTCTAAACGTAGGTCTCAACTAATGAATCCTGCTAGAGCAGAAAAACTAAATCGACATATTGTCGAAGACCATTTTAAAAAATTAAGAGAATTGCTAGAGCGCACCGGATTAGAAAACAAAGCTTCAAATATATACAATATGGATGAGAAGGGGTGCCGCTTGATACTACACCACCAGCAGAATGTCTTAGCTGCTAGAGGAGCAAAACGAGTGTACTTAATTTCCCATGAACACGCCGAAAATGCCACCATCGTAGCATGTGCCAATGCTCTTGGTCAGGCTATTCCCCTGCAATTCTATTCAAGGGAAACTGACTTATTCAGATGGTTTGCCTACTGGGTCAAAAGTTATGCTGACTCCCAAAAAAAATATGGAGCAAAATGTCGCTTATATATTCAGACTGAGTCTAAAGTATGGAACGCCTCTATTATTTCGAAAACGGCTAGCATGATTTTTATAAATTTTGGTTTGTGGACGTTTTGTAATATGGCGGATCTTATGGTTGGATTTACAATGTTGTCAGATCGTCGGTTTTTCTAGAAATATAGTGAACTTTGTTATTTCAAATGGATCACCATCTTCGGTGGCGTGTCGTAAAGATGTTCCATGATGATAATGGACATCCAGGTTGAGAGCGTACCTTTAATAGACTACTGGTTTAAGGATATGCGCAAGTTCACAAAGAAGTTCGCTGGAAATTGCTTGTCCTGTATGACCAGCAAGCGATTAACAGGAAAACGAAGAGTACAATTGCATCCAATAGAAAAGGTGGTCGAACACTCTGCACTTAGATCACGTAGGACCGTTTTGCAAGTCTGGGGAAGGTAACACACACATCTTGACAGTGATAGATCGATTCACTAAATTCGTATGGCTGGAGGCGGTAGCAGACACAAGTAGCCTACACGTATGCAAAACTTTGGAACAGCTGATAAAACTAGTCCATCCGCCTAAGAGAGTTATTACAGATAGAGGTAAAGGTTTTGACTGCAAAGCTTTCAACGATATCTGTAAGAAGTACGGCATAAAACATGTGAAAAATGCTATTGCCTCGCCACGAAGCAACGGACAAGTGGAACGATTAAACAGAACCGTATTAGAGGCTTTAACTGCCAGTATAAACAACGAGCATGATGGTTGGGATAAACTTCTAGTAACTGTTCAACGAGGAATCAACAATACACAAAATGCAACTACCGGTGTAGCACCCAGTGTCTTACTCTACGGCCTACGACCGAAAGTAAATTTGGAAGTACGGTTGACGGACCCGGAAAGGCAAGATCTCCACGAGGTCCGCGAAACAAAGATGTGATCGTATGGGAGCCAAAATGAAGTCAAGGTTCGATAAAAACAAGCTACCACCCGTCAGGTTCAACTTTGGGGATCTGGTACTGGTAGAGAGGACGAAGTTGGTGCCAGGCTTGACTAGTGGAAAGTTAGTCCCTAAATATATCGGACCCGTAAGAATAACAGAGGTTTTGGGCAACGACAGGTATCATGTACGAGGCGTGTTTTTTAAGTACGTACCGTTTTTCCACACCGCGACCGCAGCGCTGCAGTCGGCGTTTTGCGTATGCGCACTGGGGACTTACATCTCTTGCCTACGCACTGATGCCATTACAGTCTGATTCTACTTTGTTTACGTTGTTTACTGAGTGCTTAAGATGCCTCCGATAATCGTGACTCCCGCCGACTGTGAAGTACGGGCTGTTATAAGATTTCTTAGTGCTGAAGACCTAAAACCGATCCATATTCATCGTGAGAATTGTGCAGTTTACGGACATTATGAGTGATGGAATGGTAAGAAAGTGGGTGAGAGCATTTAAAGATGGCCGCACAAATATGCATGATGAACAACGGAGTGGACGTTAATGAAAGTTTGGTGCAGGAAGTGGACAATAAAGTGAGAGAAAACAGACGCTTTACGATGTCCTCCTTGTGTGATGGCTTTCCTAATGTTCGCGTAGTATTTTGTATGGCATTGTGAACGAGCACTTGAAACCGAAAATGTTGACGCACAAAACCAAACGTTTGGGCAGTGCACTGACTTTCCTTGAGCGGTACCGCAACGACGGTGATTTCTTAAGACAAATTGTTACGGGCGATGAAACAAGCAACAGTCCATGGAATGGCGGCATTCAGATTCACCCGGAAAAGTGAAGTTTAAGCAAACAATTTCTGCCCGGAAAATCATGTGCACAGTTTTTTGGGACAGAAAAGGAGTATGCTTGCGGAATTTCTGCCTCGTAATGAGACAATCAATGCAGCAGCTTATTGTGAGACCTTGAAAAATCTGCACCGTTCAATCCAGAACAAAAGACGAGACAAGTTGAGCAAGGGCAACGTTTTGCTACATGACAATGCCCGTCCGCATGTAGCTAATCAGTCCAAAGATCTCATCACATCTTTTAAATGGGAAACTCTAGATCATCCTCCGTACAACCCTGATCTGGCGCCCAGTGAGTACCATCTGTTCCTGCACTTCAAGAAACACCTGGGCGGTCAGCGTCTTCAAGACGATGACGAAGTCAAAAAAGTTGTGATACAGTGGTTAACAAGTCAGGCGACAGACTTCTATGAGGAGGGTATTCATAAACTGGTACAACGGTATGACAAGTGCCTCAATATTGAAGGAAATTATGTAAAAAAGTAGATTAACCCTTTCAGACATAATGGTTAGAATTGTAGACATATGATGCGTATAACGGCATTACCGTCTACTTGTCACATATTGACAATTTTCCGCGATATATAACACGTGCATTTCTAGAGTTATTATTTGAGTGCCTAGAGCTAAATTTTTAAGTGAGTACCAATTTTTCTGTTTACTTATAGTGTTTATTGCAATAGACACGTAAGTTTAGTTACTTTTTTATAACTTCTCTTTACATCAGCTTTCGTTTAAGTGGTTTCGGAGTGAAACTATGAAAAAAAAACTTTGAAATAGTTTAGTAAATATTTTCAGATATGGACACGTATCTCTTGGATAAGTTAAATTCATCGCAAGCATACGGTCTCCTTGATGAAATTCTCTCTGATCAAGATTCCAATACAGAATATGCGTCTTCAGATGAGGATGATGAAAATGTAGTTAAGCAAGGTGTATTAGGAATGGTGGGGAACCAGGACGAACACTATGAAATTGACAGTTCGGTAAGAAATAACGAAGATGCGGAAAGTGAGAACTGTGTCATCCAAAACGAGAGTGATTTTTCTGATGAAGATGATTTACCTTTGTCGGTTTGGGTAAATAATGCTGCTTTTGATAAATGGAAAAAGAGCAATTTCAAGGAAATGCAGATTCCTTTTGAGGAGATAGTAGGTCCTAAAAATATACCCAATGAAACGACAGATCCAGTAGATTTTTTTCTGTTATTCTTTGATATGATTGAAGACATCGTTTTTCAAACTAATTTATTTGCCGTACAAAAAGGTGATACTAATGGGCATAAAATAAGTGCCTAGCTACAGAGACTGTTGGTCTTCATATCCTCGGTTGAGAGATGAATATATTTCGAACGTTATCAGTCTCAATCGCTTTAGCTCTCTTTTATCCCACATTGATCTAAATGATAATGTAATGATGCCTACAAAGCAGCACCCTAATTATGATAAATTGTATAAAATACGACTCTATATAAATAGGTTAAAAGAAAATTATCAAAAATACTATGGACCTTCAATGGAACAAGCGATAGATGAGACCATGGTGAAATTCAAAGGGCGTATTTCTTTCGAACAATACCTGCCTCTCAAACCCATAAAAAGAGGCTATAAAATTTGGGTGCGAGCCGATATTGCAGGATATGTGTGCGACTTAATTTTTACGATATTTATACCGGCAAGAACGGCGAAAACGGGCAGACAAATTTAGGAGCAGCAGTGGTAAAAAAACTGACAGAACCCCTTCGTGGAAAACAATATCAAATTTACTTTCACAATTTTTTTTTACATCATTGAAACTACTTGAGGATATGGGGGAAAGAAACTTGTACTGTTGCGGAATTGTGAGAGCCAATACGAAAGGTCTGCCTAAGCTATGCCCAAATAACGAATTATGTGGTGGACAAAGCGATTGGGCAATAAATGGTCGTAATGTATCTTGTGTGAAATGGAAAGACAAACGGGTTGTTCAAATATTGTCAACTATACACGATTCTACCAAAGTTGCGCAAGTACACAGGAGAGAAAAAGATGGTAGTCTCGTGGACGTGGAGTGCTCACTAGCCGTCAAAGAATATCGGCGATGCATGGGTTGCGTGGATTGTGCCGATATGCTGAAAGCTTGCTACAGGATTGATAGGAAATCAAGGAAGTGGTGGTGGCATCGATTGTTTTGGCACTTCGTTGATGTGACTGTTGTCATTTATTTTATATCGACAGCAGCCACATGCCGAAAACCTAACCCTGAAATATTTTCGGCTTAGAGTTGCTATTGGCCTAATAGGTGCTTCTAAGAAGAGCAGTTCTGGTGTTACATTCAAAATGCGGTGTTATCGTTTACTTGGAATATTTAGGCGAATTTTCATGTATCTAACGCCATCCGGTGAGCATTAGTTGAATCATCTTATTTTTCTGTCGCAATATCCTTTCTTTGATTAGGTTAATTATTTAATTTTGGTTTAGGATTGTGTTTACCGTTTTAATCAAGGTCTTTTCCTTGGTATCATCTTATTACATTAAATCGTAATGAATTTTCCAATTTATGTCGATACGCTTCACCGTGTAGATTAGCACATGACCGATAGGGGATCATCTCCTAGCGGGTTTGCTAAAGACTTCACTTTGACGTGGGTATTGAACAAGTGTAGTCACGTTCATTTTGCAGAGGGTCTGTTTCGGACCCTTCGTGGTGTGTTCCCACTTTGATGAGGAATTTCTGAAGGTATATTTGTATAATCGACCAATGTAGTGTATTACTGGTGTCGGATAATTGGGGACGCTACGTAAAGAAGCTTTAGGGTCACTTGTAAATGTGAATCCTTTTTCGTCGTACGACAGAACGTCGGAATGAGTTGGAGTCCGAAGTGACAGATCTTCTGCATGGTATTGGGAACGTTTGAGTCTGTTTTGGTAGTACCTACAATTCTGGTGAACCGTTTCGCTAATTAACTCAGATAAATACGTCTTTTGTATAACGTTTTTCTATTTTCTTCTAAGATATTCGAAGATGGCTGCTGACGCCATTTTGTTTTTGGTCTTTTAATTATTTAAATTAAACATTTTCTAATTTTAATTTCGCTATTCCTAATCAGGAGTGGGTTAGGATGTGCTGAACGAGTTATGAGTGAGATAAGCCGTACTGAACGTGTAAGGTCTTATTAAGCGTAACTAGACATTTCTTACCGGCTTATTGGGTGAGCCGTTCCGTTAGCTGACGAATAAACCCCGATTGACCGGAAATTTTGGTCATCGAAGCTGATGAATTCGACGAGGTAAACGACGTATACCAAGCGTTGCTCCCAGCTTAACTACTGCAGGATTACGGTCAGTTACTACATTCTATTTCATCGGGTTATAAATAAATATTTTTCTTAAAACTAAGTTGTTGATTCGCTTTGTGGTAATCATCGAGCAGGCCTTCTGCCTGTTCGTTACTGTAATGAATTGAGCCCTTCCGGCTATATGTAAGGCCTTCTGTTTTTTTTTTTCCTGTTAATGATTGTTTCGAGCCCTTCCGGCAATCCTACAGGTTTTCTGCTTGTTCGTTTAATAATTTATTGTTTTCGAGCCCTTCAGGCATTATTCAATTCCTAGTTGGTAAGTTCCCTTTTGGGACTATTATTATTATTATTTTTTATTATTCTCTTACCCTTTTACGAGGTAAGGTTATTCAACCGTTGAGGTTATTTTAGGCACTCTGTGTGTATTTTAAAGTTAGAATATTATATGAATTGTGTAATATTATATGTGAGGCTGCGACTTGATCAAGCTGACGCTGTGAAAGCTTCATGGTTTCTAGACCCCTGTGAATATTTGATAACCTTTTTGAATAATACTCTTAGTATTTTCTTATATCGACTTGAATGTGTTGGAGCCCTCAGCTTCATGTAACTTGTTTTGATTTTCCCTTGTTGCCGTATGATTGTACACTGTTATTAAACAATTACTTTGGTTTATGGGTGCAACTTAGTAACATTAATTTAATTACTATACATATACATATGTATATATATATATATATATATCTTACCACTCGTTTATTATTTTTTTTAATAAATTGGGTACTGGTATGCGTTGTGTGATTTACCTCCTCCGTCAAGTGATTCTTTGAATGTTGATGAACATCGTGTTCTACCTGACCTACGCTCCGAACAACACGCGGTCCTATGAGGCACGCGACCTGGACAGTCATTAAACCTCATAGGTGGCGCCTTAATATATTTACTTTATCTTCAACCGAGCTAAACAGCGACCATCTCCAACTGGGCCGGCGGCTGACTGGATAAAAGGATTGTCTGAAAATCGTGGGTAGGTTCCGAAACCTTTGGCAGGCACCAATTATTCTGACGCGCAACTCTGGCTATTAAAGCCCAGGGCGTAACACTGGAAAAAAGAGCGTTCTGCGAGAAAACAGGTGCAAACCATATGTAGCACTAGAGTTACGAAGAAGTAGTGCAGTTCATATGCCTGCTCAGGGTGCATCTAGGCGCTGTGCCCTCTGCAGTACTGCATTACAACCACACCGCACTCGATGGTCGTGCGATACTTGTCACGTAGGACTCTGTCTAAAGGGAGACAGAAACTGCTTCTCAATTTACCACAGATCGGCCTAGATTTGGTTAGATTACCTGTTTTTGTAATGTAATAAAGTATTCTTTATATATTTGTTTTTGTTTCATAGTGGTTTCGCCATGAAACCATGTCCTGCAGGATCAACTTTATAGGATTTTATTGTAGAATGTTCTTTAGTTTATATTTTGATAACTAATGATTGCATTTATACACAGAAAAGTTCCAATTTCATCAATTTTCTTTTCTGTGCCTGAAAGGGTTAAGGTACAGGCTTTCATGTAAAAGTAAAATTATTGAGATATCTTTGCACGTGTTTCTTTAATTTCAAAACAGTATGTCAAACGGGGCTACTTTGACACCACGGGGTAACTTTGACACTACGAATTTTTTTTTTGTTTTTTAAAATTTTTTTTATTTTGCTCTTTTTTTTACTTTATATTAATATCAGTTTCTATTGCTACAGGTACTAAGTAATAAAAAATGGTGAGACATTACGAAAAAGTTCCGGGAACGCGGAGTTACCGCAACTATTCGAGCGAAGACTTAAGAAATGCACTTGAAGCTATTGAAAACGGCATGCCTATACAAAGGGCAGCAATAGTTTATAAAATTCCACGCATAACACTTCGTAATAAGTCCCTTGGTATCCACAACCAGTCGGTAGGTCATCCAAGTGTCTTTAGTAGCGGTGAACAGGAAGTGATTCGTAACACTTTATTACAAGTGGCAAAGTGGGGTTTTCCTTTAACCAAGTGTGATATTCGTACCGTGGTCAAAAAATTCTTGGATAAACAGGGCAAAACAGTGCGTGAATTCAAAGACAATTATCCTGGACCCGATTTTGTCGAAAATTTTATCAAGAAAAACAAACTTTCTACACGAATCGCAACAAATATTAAAAAATCGCGATCGTCCGTAGATAGAACCGACATTATTCACTTTTTTGACAACATAAAGGAAGCATTAGGTGATGTTGATAATAAAAACTTATACAATTACGACGAAACTAATATCGCCGATGATCCTGGTGCGAAGAAAGTTATTGTTCCTAGAAACTTCCGTAGGGTAGAACGAGTACAAAACTATTCTCGGTCCTGTGTGAGCATAATGGTCTGTGGTAATGCAGCTGGAGATCTCCTGCCCCCTATGGTAGTGTACAAGAGCTCCAATTTATATGAAAACTGGTGTACTGGAGGGCCCCCTGGCACTGTTTATGGGAACAGCCCTTCCGGATGGTTCGACATGAACCTTTTTGAGCAATGGTTTTTTTAAATCTCTTTTACCCCACATAATAGCAACCAAGGAACCAGAAACACGAGCAGTTGTAGTTGGCGATAACCTGGCTAGCCATTTTTCACCACAAGTTATAAAAGCAGCCCTAGAAAATAATATATACATGTGCCCTTTTCCAGCCAACGCCACACATTTGATGCAGCCACTAGATGTGGCTGTATTTGCACCCCTTTAAGAGGAAGTGGCGCGAAATATTAGAAAAATGGAGAAAGGAGAGCAGATATTCTGGGACTTTACCCAAAGAACACTTCCCGGCCTTACTTTCACTTCTGTGGAACAAAGTTTCAAAGACTGTAGAGACAAATTTAAAATCAGGATTTAGAACCACCGGACTGTACCCAATGAATGTTGATGAAGTTTTAAGGAAGATTCCTGGAGGATTGCCTGAAAACTCGGAAGAAACTGAACGAGTTCTTGATTTATCATTGGTAGAGTTTTTCAAAGAAATGAGGGAACAAGCGAAGACCAGAAAAAAGAAAAAGGGGAAAGAAGTTTGAAGCTGGAAAACAGATGACTATTGAAGATCAAGCGATTCCCAGTGAGCAAATTCCAAATGACGTAGAATCTCAACCTCAGACAATCCAAGACAACAGCGACGAAGAATTGCCTTGTTTCTCCGACAGCCATCCAGGGCCATCAGGAACACCATCAAAAAAGGTCACAGGCAAAGCCAAGAAACCAAAAGTGCGTCCTCCTATTAGTATAACAAAAGCAAGTTTGCGGGGTAAGAGCGATTTAAATTCAAAATGTGCCATATGCCGCATGCTTTTTAAAAACTACAGAGGAAGGGCCGACTGGATTGAATGTGTTCAATGCAAGAAGTGGATTTGCGGACTTTGTAATTCAGAAAGCGCTGATCCATTTTATGTGTGCCCAGTTTGCGAAGACTCAGATGACGAAATGGAGGAACCATTTGCAGATAACAGCGAAGAGGATAGAACCTTTAACCCTGAAACGGAGACCGAAAAAGATCGAAAATTAAAAAAGTTTAAATTTAAGTTTTAATTTTTTTTGTTTATGCCAAAAGTTTATTTAGTTTTTAAGTTAAGAAATGTTTTCTTAGTTTTTTATATTTAACCTTTAGTTCCTACATACCAAAGAATTTTTCTGTTACTGTTTTTAACGTATAAGTGCCTTTGTTTTATTTTTATAGGTATGTAAAACGTAGATTGGGATGTTTTCTTGAGTTTCTTGTTTAATTTTAAAACTATAAGATAATTAAAAGTTTTATTTTTGTAATGACCAGTATAAAGTGCCTTAAATAAACGTTTTTTAACAAATAATCTGTTTTTCTTGACAAAAAAACCCAAAAAATTTTATGGTTTTTAATTCTGCGCCCATTACCGTGGCTTCTTCGACACTGCGACACTTTAAAATGCATTCTATATTGAAATTAAACTTTGTGTCAAAGTAGCCCCAAACGCGGGGTAACTTTGACATACCCATTTTTGGGTTTTACTTTTTCTTTCATTGTTTTTAGAGCAATTTGGAGTGCAGCAATCGATTCAGCAGGCCAGATTTGTTATAATCCAATTTATTTCACAACGTTAGGTTAATAAATAACGATGTTATATTGAAAAATGTCCTAAAAACGTGTCAAAGTAGCCCCGTTTGACGGTACTTACTTAAAAAACACGGCCCGTAATATCTCTTTCCAATGACAAGCGACGCTTCAACGGGGTAGTTTCAAGTGACAGACTAAAGGCTTTCATGTCGCAAACGATAAGTGGGTAAGTAGGGGCAATGCTCCATAAGCAGAAGGTAATGACGAGTTTAACTTAAGTTTGTTTCTTGTCTTGACTGTTTATTTTGATTTACGTTGTTTATGTCTAGAATATTGTAGACACGTTTTTACAGTTTGAGCTATTAAAGTGCTTGCAGCAAACTGAGGTAGTTTTAATAGTAATAGTTAGAAATCTTGGTCGCTAAGGCGCTAAGTTATGGCCCAATGCGCCACTAGTAGATGGCCCAGTGCGCCATGGAATAGTAATACGTGGTCCAGTGTATCACAGACGTAAGAATCCAGTAAATTCTTACCAAATAGCAGTACTACCGATAAGATTCGGTGGGACGCCCATCCAGAGCAGTTGGATGAGCAGAGGCAGCGAGGACGCTGCGGGGTCAAGAAGGTCGAATATTAGGCGAGCCACGATAGCAACGCTAGAGGGATACAAAGAGACGATGCAGTTAGGGAAGAGAGAAGTCAGTCGAATCGAAGTGATAGTGTGAACTGCACGAACATACTGTTCTTTGTTATGCTATAGTTCAATAAATAACCATTATAACGTGCCATCGAAAAAAAAACATAATTGGTGTAGGCTACGTAAATGTTTTTGATCGTTGCTTTAGCCACTACCACATAATGACATTTATTATTTGACATTTTATTGTAACCAAAGTTTATAACCTCAAATTAAATGTCAGGAATAAATGTCATTATGTGAAAGTGGCTAAAGTAACAATCCATTCACATAGCCTACTCTAATTATGATTTTTTTCAATGTGTCTATACAAACTGAGTTCGAGTTATACACGCGGTCCCGACTTACGTCGCCCCGTTTTTACGTCGATGCGGAGTCATTAAGAAATTTACACTATGATTCGTTTTACGCTGAGAAATAAATTCAAAGTCACATCATTTAAAAACTAAAAATCGTAAAATAAATATTATGTGAGAAATAGCAGAAAATAACGATACATATTTGTTTTTCCAACGCAGGTGGCCTAATATCTCGGAAATTATTTGTCTCGTATTGCGTTTTATTCCTAGAAAACCCCTCCAATATTTTTCTAGCCAGTAATATGTATGTATGTATCTACATAAATATATGTACATATACATACAGATCTTCAGTGGTTTACGCTGACAAACTGTTAATTTACCGCGTCGTCGTGCAGTTTAAATGTGTTACTTTAACTATGAATAAGATTGTAGCTTCTAGTTGCGATTGTCGAAAACGACAGGCAATTACATTGGAAGTGAAAAACAAAGTGATTAAATTATGTGACGAAGGTGTTTCGAAGAGCGACATTGGTAAACGTTTAAATCTTCCGATGACGACTATGCAAACAATAATAAAAGATAAAGAAAAAATTCTAAACAATATAAAAGTTAGAGGTACGTTGACGTCGACCATAATAAGATCGCGAAATTGGCTCATTGCTGATATGGAAAAGATATTAATTCTGTGGATTAATAACCAAACAAAGAATAAAATTCCGCTAAGCTTAGCAACTATCCAAATGAAAGCTCTAATTATTTTCGAAAATCTAAAAACTGAACGAAATGAAAACATTCCAGATATTGTAAATGAAGCATTTGTTGCCAGCAAATGATGGTGGAGAAGCGGCAAGCGCAGATGACGAAGGGGCTAAGAAATTTATTATTCTTCTACAAAAAATAATTGAGGAGGAAAACTACAGCCCTTAACAGATTTTCAACTTTGATGAAACCGGATTATTCTGGAAAAAAATGCATACGAAAACGTATTTAGCCCAAAACGAAAGATCAATGCCAGGGTATAAAGCAGCCAAAGACCGCCTTACGCTTTTATTGGGCTCAAATCTTACAGAAGACTTCGAAATGAAACCATTGTAATTTCTTTGAATAAATTCATTTTGACGCTGCATTTTTTCTCTTAATGCAAATTTGTTGCCCGACTTATGCCGACCTCTGTATACCATACGTACTTCTTCAACTCTAAGCTAACCGCTTGTTGACACTGTTTACCGATGGATGAAGAAGTGACGTTGTAAGAACGTACTGTACAAATTGATAATCTAACTTTCCATCAAGATTCATCTAAGGATTTAAAGTAAATTTTTGATTTGTTTTGTACCAGTATGATAACTTATGCGTTAGAAAATTGTTTTAAACGAGTATTATTTTAATATCTGGTACCATGTACATCGTACGTTCATTATTGCATTTGCCCTTGAATTTTGTGTCACTTGGCCAAATGTAATATGTGATTATTACCATTTACCCCTACATAAATTGCTTGTTCCAGATGGTGCGAAATTATGTTAAAAAAAGGACAGCGGACCGAAATATTCCGAAGACAGATTAAACCGAGCTATTGAAGAAATACGGGCCGGTAGATTAACAATACATATGGCGTCAACTTTGTACGGAATTCCGTTTTCTACACTATATTCTCGAATCAAAGGTACGCGAGGAGTTATCAAAAAATCAAAGGGGAGGCGAATCGCGTTCACCGAAAATATAGAGAACGCGTTAGCAACTTCCATTAAAACACTAGCAAAGTGGGGTTTTGGCCTCAGCAGGAACGAAATTCTGGAATTGGTGGGTCAGTTGTTACTAAGAAGGACGTTGAAACACCTTTCAAAAATGGGATCCCAGGAGAGGACTGGTTTCTTAATTTTAAAAAGCGGCAAAATCTGTCCATTCGAAAATCAGAGCCGTTAGAATATGCTAGAAAAACAGGTGCCACAGACCCGTTTAATATTTACGGATATTTCATTCCTTTAACCCTCTCATGCATTCAGTTCACTGCAGTGGACACGTCATTTAAAATTAAATAGAAATTGTTGGCGCTACAAAATTTCAAAAGAAATTTCACAGTCTTCAAATAGACGGCGCTTCATAATAGAAGATAATCATTGTGAGAGTGCAAGTTCAAGATGGACGAGGATTATTTTCCTGTAATTTCTACAAAATGTTTTTACGGACGTGTCAGGAAAAAGGTGAAAAATTATAGAAATGTTATGGAAACCCTTAGCCACAATATAAATATATTTTCAAAGTCAAATTTTGTTCCTGTTACGGAATAACCTACAAAACTCAGATGTCCACTTTAGTGGGCCTTATGCAGTTTCTGCTTATTGAAAATATATATTATTTTATTTCGCGTTCCTTTTCAGAGCGGTATTTTTGAAATAGACGAAGATGATAATAATGCTACAGAAAATGAAATATTACAAGAAAATATAAATAACGCAATCGAAGATGAAGTCGAATTTGATTTACCTAATGGATCGGATTTTGAATCAGAGGATGCCGGGAATTAGAATGACAATGATTTCACTCGCAATATTATTGCTCAGGATGACGACCAATATGATACAGATGACGAAATTCCATTGGCAAGCTTATTGCAAAAGATAAATAATCCAACAAAAAATAGAAAACAAAGTAAGGTTTGGAAATGGTCAAAGATTGACAGTATGTATGGACCGGGAACAATGCCACCTTTCTTGGGGACAGAAAATATAAATGTTCAAAAAAAAACTCCTGTAGAAGTTTTTATGGAAATGTTTACAGATGATATTATTGAAGAAATCGTCTTCCAGTCAAACTTATACCCAACCCAAAATGACAAAACTTTAAATCTCACTGAAGACGAGTTATACATATTTTTGGGAATCAATTTGATTATGTCATATATTAAATATCCAAGAATGCGACTCTATTGGAGTAGTGACACGGCTATAAGAATGGATCTCATAGCTGATTCAATGTCAGTGAATCGGTATGAATTGATACTAAGACACTTACATTTTGTCAATAATTTGGAACTACAAGAAAATAACCCGGACAAACTGAAAAGGATTCGCCCGTTCCTGGATAAAATTCAACGAAACTTTATATCTGCCGCAGCGCCAGAGGCTCCAAAGGCTAAAAAACTGTACAGAATCTGCATAGGCATAAGAAAAGTAGCCAAGAGATTGGAATTTCAAAATGCATCTTTAGAAAAAAGATTGAAAACAGCTCACGTGGTAAGTCAGAAAATAATACAGGAAAAACGCAATGCAATTACGTATAATTTTTTTAAATCACACATCACATTTTTTTGAAATTACGAACAGTAACACCAAAAGGACGTCGCTTTACGATAAATGATAAGATATTTGGGTTGTCCTTAATGAGACGCAGTCGAAAAGCTTATGTTGCACTGCAAGCAGTTTTTGCTTTGCCTTCGAAGAGGACTTTAAATGATTTATTAAGCAATGTACCATTTGTATCTGGCATAAACAAACATATTATGACACACTTAATGCATCAAACGAAAAAATTGAATAAGCTAGATAAGTATTGTGCATTAATTTTCCATAAAATGGTGTTAACACCTGGTATAGAATATAATTTTAAAAAAACAGATACAGTTGAAGGGTTTGTACAACCACCAAAAATTGATTTTGCCGATCACGTACTTGTGCTAATGATACGGGGCTTACGAAACAAGTGGTAACACGTGTATCTTACTACTTTGTAAAAAATTGTATGCCATTTATACTATTGAAAGATATATTAAGAACAAATATTGCAGTACTAGAAGAAATAGGTCTTACTGTGGTTAGCACAGTTTGCGATCAATTAAGCACACATGTGAAGTGTATCGATTTACTGATAGAAGACAGTAAAGCCGAATATTTGAGACGAGGGGAAGAGTAAAAGAAATTTGGTATTCTTGTTAATGACCGCGAAATAATTCAATTTTACGATCCACCTCACCTTTTGAAAGGTATTCGGTATTGGTTGAATGAAAACAAAACAGCGAGTTGCAAAGATATAACGAAGTTGTATGAGATGTCATGTCATGTGTAGGACGAGGATAAAATGAAGAAGATCAAAGTGAATATTGCAGCTCAAGTTTTCAGTCAACGTAGTAGTAGCAGACGTGATGAGAGGACTTGTTCTAGCAAATCTATTTTCACATTGTATGTAATTCGTAGTTGTGTTCATATATAGCAGTATATTTTTCCTTTCCTTGTTTTCAGGTGCACATGAACTGTCAAGCACTGCATTAAGTACTGCGGACTTCCTGTTATTTATGGATAAAACATTTGACAGTGTCAATGGTTCATTTAAAATTAAATAGAAATTGTTGGCGCTACAAAATTTCAAAAGAAATTTCACAGTCTTCAAATAGACGGCGCTTCATAATAGAAGATAATCATTGTGAGAGTGCAAGTTCAAGATGGACGAGGATTATTTTCCTGTAATTTCTACAAAATGTTTTTACGGACGTGTCAGGAAAAAGGTGAAAAATTATAGAAATGTTATGGAAACCCTTAGCCACAATATAAATATATTTTCAAAGTCAAATTTTGTTCCTGTTACGGAATAACCTACAAAACTCAGATGTCCACTTTAGTGGGCCTTATGCAGTTTCTGCTTATTGAAAATATATATTATTTTATTTCGCGTTCCTTTTCAGAGCGGTATTTTTGAAATAGACGAAGATGATAATAATGCTACAGAAAATGAAATATTACAAGAAAATATAAATAACGCAATCGAAGATGAAGTCGAATTTGATTTACCTAATGGATCGGATTTTGAATCAGAGGATGCCGGGAATTAGAATGACAATGATTTCACTCGCAATATTATTGCTCAGGATGACGACCAATATGATACAGATGACGAAATTCCATTGGCAAGCTTATTGCAAAAGATAAATAATCCAACAAAAAATAGAAAACAAAGTAAGGTTTGGAAATGGTCAAAGATTGACAGTATGTATGGACCGGGAACAATGCCACCTTTCTTGGGGACAGAAAATATAAATGTTCAAAAAAAACTCCTGTAGAAGTTTTTATGGAAATGTTTACAGATGATATTATTGAAGAAATCGTCTTCCAGTCAAACTTATACCCAACCCAAAATGACAAAACTTTAAATCTCACTGAAGACGAGTTATACATATTTTTGGGAATCAATTTGATTATGTCATATATTAAATATCCAAGAATGCGACTCTATTGGAGTAGTGACACGGCTATAAGAATGGATCTCATAGCTGATTCAATGTCAGTGAATCGGTATGAATTGATACTAAGACACTTACATTTTGTCAATAATTTGGAACTACAAGAAAATAACCCGGACAAACTGAAAAGGATTCGCCCGTTCCTGGATAAAATTCAACGAAACTTTATATCTGCCGCAGCGCCAGAGGCTCCAAAGGCTAAAAAACTGTACAGAATCTGCATAGGCATAAGAAAAGTAGCCAAGAGATTGGAATTTCAAAATGCATCTTTAGAAAAAAGATTGAAAACAGCTCACGTGGTAAGTCAGAAAATAATACAGGAAAAACGCAATGCAATTACGTATAATTTTTTTAAATCACACATCACATTTTTTTGAAATTACGAACAGTAACACCAAAAGGACGTCGCTTTACGATAAATGATAAGATATTTGGGTTGTCCTTAATGAGACGCAGTCGAAAAGCTTATGTTGCACTGCAAGCAGTTTTTGCTTTGCCTTCGAAGAGGACTTTAAATGATTTATTAAGCAATGTACCATTTGTATCTGGCATAAACAAACATATTATGACACACTTAATGCATCAAACGAAAAAATTGAATAAGCTAGATAAGTATTGTGCATTAATTTTCCATAAAATGGTGTTAACACCTGGTATAGAATATAATTTAAAAAAAACAGATACAGTTGAAGGGTTTGTACAACCACCAAAAATTGATTTTGCCGATCACGTACTTGTGCTAATGATACGGGGCTTACGAAACAAGTGGTACCACGTGTATCTTACTACTTTGTAAAAAATTGTATGCCATTTATACTATTGAAAGATATATTAAGAACAAATATTGCAGTACTAGAAGAAATAGGTCTTACTGTGGTTAGCACAGTTTGCGATCAATTAAGCACACATGTGAAGTGTATCGATTTACTGATAGAAGACAGTAAAGCCGAATATTTGAGACGAGGGGAAGAGTAAAAGAAATTTGGTATTCTTGTTAATGACCGCGAAATAATTCAATTTTACGATCCACCTCACCTTTTGAAAGGTATTCGGTATTGGTTGAATGAAAACAAAACAGCGAGTTGCAAAGATATAACGAAGTTGTATGAGATGTCATGTCATGTGTAGGACGAGGATAAAATGAAGAAGATCAAAGTGAATATTGCAGCTCAAGTTTTCAGTCAACGTAGTAGTAGCAGACGTAATGAGAGGACTTGTTCTAGCAAATCTATTTTCACATTGTATGTAATTCGTAGTTGTGTTCATATATAGCAGTATATTTTTCCTTTCCTTGTTTTCAGGTGCACATGAACTGTCAAGCACTGCATTAAGTACTGCGGACTTCCTGTTATTTATGGATAAAACATTTGACAGTGTCAATGGTGCAGCTGTGAATTTTTCACCAGGCAAAAATTTACGCGCTGTGACATCACATACTGGTCACAAAATTTTTTGGAAGGAGGCCAACGTACGCCAAAGCATACCTCCTAGTATAAAGCACTGGACTTTGACACTACAAGCACTTATCCATTTGTGGGATTTTCTTCAAGAAAAAGGCTTCAATTTTTTCTGTCCAAGACAACTTGACCAGGACCCCCTGGAAAATTTCTTTGGCTGCATTAGGAATTTAGGAGACACGAGGATGAATCCCACTTGCTCCTCTTTCGTGTCATCTTTCAAAACAATGGTTATCAACAATCTCACTTCGCCGCATTCAGTAGGAGCGAATTATGAAAAGGATGACTGGATGACCTTGGATAATCTGAAAGAGTTAATATCTGTTAAATCCATTGATAACAATAGTAATGAACCAATACATGCTACAAACATTAATATTGGGGTACTGCCTGCCTCTACTTCAATTATAAAACAATTCACATATTCTTATGTAGCAGGTTTTGTGGCAAGAAAATTAAAGAAACAAGCTAAATCTTGTACAACATGTTTAAACCAATTAATTCATTACATCATTAATTACAAGTAGCGTACTAAGTGACGAACATTTTCTCATTTCTATCAGAGATTATACCTACCAAAATCTGTTGTATCCCAAATCACAATTTTCCTTAAAATTTTCAAAGGTTTGTCAAATATTAGGGTTAGCGTTACCACAAATATGTAATCGCTCTAATGTCAAACAAAACTATTATCTGTTTTAAACAGATCTGTTGATTTGAATTTTTATTGTTCTAAACACCGTCTTAAAGAAATATTTTTGAATACAGCAATAAACTTTTGCGTATATACATGGGTAAAACAAATTTAAAAAACTCTCAGAGGCGTGGATGGATCTAAGAGGAGAATTTACGCAGACCCAGTGCGAAATTTAGCGCAGGAGAAATAAAAAGCAAACAGAGCTAAAACTAAAACAATTGCTCAAATAAAAGGACTGTAATAGCAAGATGTAATTTTTTATTTTTAAAATGTAATATGTATACGTATCTACATATATTGTTAACATAATATGTATAAGTTACAAAATTTGCTTTATAATTTACCTTTGATACCGGAACATAAATTATACCTTATTCATGTTATAGTGTATAATTTTATTAGATATATGTTTTTTATTACTCCTGTATTTGTTTCTAAAGTTATTTTACGATTTGTTAGACTAATTTGTGTTAGTTCAAAAGTGAAATAGATAAGTTATACCCGTTTTAGATTCATATCGAAAAATTTAGTCATCAATGGCAAGGAGTTATGATATTAATGTGTCAATCAACAAATGCACAAAATGGTACTAATATACGGTACACACGAAGTTGTCACCGGTATCAGGCTGTGGTGTGCATGCGATCTTGAAACGACTTTGTTTTATATTTATAGTGAATATATATAAGAATGAATATTTTACCTAGCACTAAATGATATATTCATTCTTACATATATTCTCTATACATATAAAACAAAGTCGTTTCAATCGCACACACAGCACAGCCTGATACCGGTGACAACTTCGTGCATACTGTTTTAATACTGAATTTATTTAAAACCGAAAATTGCAACTTTTAAACAACCCGCGTTTCAACGAAAGCTTTCGACTCTGACCGCCTGCAGCGCTTACATAGAACAGGCTTTCTTGAAAGTACAAACAGTTTCCCATCTATTTTATTTCTTATCTATGGTGTCAGTCCAGTTCATGGTTGTATGGTAAAGAGAACGATGCATCGTGTGTTCCGCAATAAATTTGAAAAAAAAACTGTGAAACTGCAAATCGAATGTAAGAAAGTGAGCCCAAAAGACAATAAAAGTGCCGTGCATCTCAAAAGATCAATTTACGAGTAAGTAAGACTTAAATATCAGATTAAAATAAAAGAAATGTAGATATAAAAGAGGGGAGACAAGGTCCGACGGGTCGACCGGCCGTTGGCTTTTTTCCACGCGCTTGAGTAAAAACTACCAATGTACACACGAATATAAAGAAAACAACATCTGGGAAAATAATAATAAAAGACAGAGAAGGCTTCGAATATATGAAATTCTAAATATATACAGGGTGGGCCACTTAAAATGATGCATTGAAATTATGGCCAAACTAAATAAGAAATTTAAAATCGGACCAGGTAAAGTTATAGAGTTCTAAGGGAAGCACATTTTAATAGAAACGTGGATTATATACCATCCATCATGACGTCATACCGAAATCAATTTGCATTTATTTAAATGGAATGTGGTATTTTTATTGTAAATTTCTGAAACAGCTAATTTTTTAACGTATAACTGTATAAAATATGATTGATTTTAATAACAAATGAAATCAACTTTTTGAAATTGCCGCCAATATTTCAAATTTTGAAGCGCGTAAATATTGTTATTTACCTGACGCATAATTGCGTAAAACGCAAAATTTGAATTGGGCTGTCATTAAATGTCACTACTACTGTGTCAGGGAAATATTAAGGCAAGGGACAGGACAAAAACCCATAGCCATCTTCACTGATAATCAAGCGGTGATAAAAGCGCTTGACGCAACAAAGATCACATCAAAGCTGTTATGGGACTGCGTATGCGCACTAAACGAACTAGGGGCGCACAGCAAGGTGACCCTAGCTTGGGTACCGGGGCACGAAGGTATCAAAGGAAATGAGAAGGCTGATGCTCTGGCCAAAGAAGGAACATCTAAGCCACTCATTGGACCTACACCATCGTGTGGAACCACAAAAAGAGAAGTAGCCAAAACCATGGAGAAATGGTCGGCAAGTAAATCCCTCGAATGGTGGAAAAACTCCCCAGGACAGCGGCAGGCTAAAGAATTCATCAAAGAATACATGCCTAAATACACCGAGGACCTCCTGAACAAAAGCATGAGAACGGTCAGGCTAGTTGTAGGCCTTTTAACAGGACACAACAGACTCAACAAGCATATGAGCAACCTTGGTCTGGCGGAAAACACCATGTGCAGAATCTGTCAGACAGATGAAGAGACCTCGCAGCACATTCTGTGCCAATGCGAGGGGCTAGCCAAATTGAGGCTAGAGTGCATTGGCGAACCATACTCACACGCGGCGAGCTACATGAAGACCAACCCGGCAAAGCTGGAAAGCTTTATAAAAAAGGCGAAGCTAGACCAGGTGGTCTAGATAATAGGGAGCTACAATAGACCTATGGGTCGCAGTAGCAAGAGGCCACATAGCCATCCCATTCAATTATCTATCTATCTATCTATCTAATGTCACTTGGCAACTGACAAACATTCAAAATTAATTATTCGTTTTGTATCTTTTCTGTCTAGTGTCTTATTATGTTTAACGGGGTATTCTTTTTTTACTCCTATTAGTAACCTTATTTCAGCTAAAATGTTTGTTAGATTGGCTTAATAATTATATTACAATTGATTGAATTGATAGTTTTACAAACTTACTGCAATACTGACAGCATGGAAATTTTAATGTTTAACTTATGTAGAAACAATAATTTGGTGCTGAGTGTTTGACTTATTGACCAACTTGCATTAAATCTGCATCGGCAAGTGCAAAAACATCTGCCGCTGGCGGTATGAGCTCGTATACTTCGGGATAGTCCCCTGACTTTTATAAACACAATATTTTAGTCATTTTGTTGCGCAAATAGTACTTGCATGGGAATTATATTCAAATAGTTATTATTAAATTTCGTAGTTTACACTTCATATTTTAAAATTAGGTTTTTAGTTACACTTTAAGATAAGCAAATGGCAGAATTATGTAGTGATTTAAGTCAAATCTGACAAATGTCACACACATTAACATGCGTTACGTAAAATTTCGGTCAATTAAGCTTGAAACTTCGAAACCGCGAAATTTAAATAATAAAATTTCATTCTTTGTTATTACAAATAGAGTTGGATAAAATATTTAAGGAGTGATTGTGATGTGTTAGAAATACCATCTTCTTACAATACAGTGACAGAAAACATACATGTGCTATTTAATAAAATGCAAATTGATTTCGGCGTGACGTCATTGTGTAGGTTATAAAATTTACATTGATATTAAAATGTGCTCCTCATCGAACACTATAAGTTTACCTGATTGGATTTTTAAATTTTTATTTAGCTTGGCCGTAATTCTAGTGCATCATTTTAAGTGGCCCACCCTGTATATAAAGAAAATTAATTTAAAGATGGCTTCAAGTGGTGACTACTCTACTGATGAGAAAAAACGAAAGGCAGGAGAGGAAGTCGGAAATGTCTTCGGTACGAGTAAAAAAACCCAAAGCAGTTCTAAATTAGAAAGAAAATATGATGACAAGCTAGACCAAATATTGAAATTAATGACGGAAATGAAATCAGACCAGAAACTCGTAAAAGAAGAAATACATTGCATAAGAACACAACAAGAGGACTTGAAATAAAAAGATTAACAGGAGAAAATGAAGAACGAAGAGTAGTAGACAATTAATGACTCATTAACTGACATTCTGGAAGGTCTTGACGGCGGGGCGCTGGTCTGCGGTGCTTATTTTGATCTAAGCAAAGCATTCGATTTAATTAATCGTGTTATGTTGTTGCAGAAATTGGAGGGATATGGTGTAAGCGGAGTCGCTTTGAATATATTTCAATCTTATCTGAGTGATAGACGAGCAACTGTCTGTGTAACCAAAACCGTCGATAATATACAGAAAAATTGTTACAGTGAACAGTTATATATTACTCAAGTTGTCCCTCAGGGATCAATCCTTGGACCGCTACTATTTGTGACATTTATTAATGATTTGCACGTCTCAATTAAAAATTGCACATTATATCAATATGCCGACGATACATCCTGTATAATAGTAAATTCTTCATATGAAACGTTATCGAAAAGTACCAATAGAATTGTATCGGATATGATAACATGGTGTGACAATAACTTACTATGTCTAAACTTAAAGAAGACCTCATTTTTGGTCTATCATACTCAAGGTAGTAGGGAGTCATTGTATGTTAGAGGTCAAGATGCTTCGCTGCCACAGTCTTCTAGTACCAAGTTTTTAGGAGTTACCTTGGATGAGTCAGTTAACTGGCGTGAACATATTGCAGAGATGTCAAAAAAATTAAGTAGCGCTTTCTTTGGGATATACAGCCTAAGAGACTCTGTAAGTTTATCAACTTTGAGAATGTTTTATTTTTCTTTTATTCAATCTCGTATCGGATACGGCATACTGGCTTGGGGACAAGCTTCGGGCGTAAAATCACTCTTTGTATTACAAAAAAAGATTATCCGTTGCATGCTTTTTTGCCCTCAAGAACTTCCTGTAGGAGTTATTTTCCGCAGCTGAATATTTTGACAGTGCCATCTATCTATATTTATAAATTAATCAAATTCTACAACCAAAACAAAACTAAATTCACAACTAATGCGGCGGTTTCAAATTCCAGTATGGTGACTAGACAAGCTTCTAGCTTATCAATACCACCACATAAATTAACGCTCTATGAAAAGGGTCCGTACTACGCAGCTATTAAAGCATACAATGCATTACCAGCTCACCTGAGGCGATGTGCAAATGATAGGGTACTTCTTAAAAATGTAAAGGAATATCTGATTAAGGAGAGTTTTTATAGCTTCGAAGAGTATGTAAATTTCCATACGCATGTTCTGTGAAGCTCTTTTTTCTCTTGTTTTGTTTGTTCTGTTTTAGATTGGCTTGTTTTAACTTGTGTTCTTTTTACTATGTATCTGCTGACAATGTCTATATCTACATGATCTATGACAATAAAATATATTATTATATTATTATTATAGAAAACGAAGTAATTAGAAAGGAAAACAGAGGAATTAAAGAAGCACTAAAAGAATAAAGAAGAGTGATAAATATATATGAGAGAGATAGAAAGAAAACCAATTTCGTATTAACAGAGATGACCATGGGTACGGAGGACTCAAGGGTACTAAAAGAAGTAATAGAAAACATAATTAATATATGTATTTTTTGACCTTCATGTACTTATCTTTTAATTCCTGATTTAATTCCACTTAGAGGTCAATTGACCTCTAAGTGCAAATTAATCAGGAATTAAAAAAACATAATTAACAAAACATAATAGAGGAATACCTAGAGTTGGATATAAAAATAAAAAATGCTAAAAAAATCGAAAACCAAAGATGTTTAGTAGAATTAAATAACGTGAACAAAAACAATAAAATCCTACAGAATAAGTTTAAGCTGAAGAATTATAAATTGAATCGAATATACATCAAGGAAGATCTCACAAGTAAAGAAATGGAAAAGCGAAAGCAATTTCGGGACAGAGCAAAGGAGGAGACAAATAAAGGAAGAACAGTGAAAATAGGATACAACAAATGAACAGTGGATGGGAGAGAATTGCGATGGAACAACAAAAAGAGGAAAATAGAAGATCCAAGCGAGGCAGAAAGAAAAAGAAGTGAAGAAATAGGCCAAAGTATGAGAGACAAGAATAAGAACGTTAAGTTTATTAGTAATAAGTTTAGTCATAAGGTTAGCAATAAGATTGGTTATGGTGTAAGTAATTTGGGTGATTTGGGTGAGAGCAAAGGAAATAGTTCAAAAAAAGAGGACATAATACTGCTAGGAGACGCAAATGCTCAGGTTGGAAGGGAATACTATCTAAGAAGTCTGGTAGGTAGTGGGAAAAGCACTATTCATGCAAAAACTAATGACAATGGGCATAGGTTATCTCAAATTGCCGAATTACTGAACTTAACATTGCTTTCAACGAAATTTCATCCTGCACGGCATAAAGTCACTCGGAGACATCCAGGAGGTAATATAGAAAACCAAATAGACCAAATTTTAGCCACAAAGGGAATTAGGCAAAATACAACAAGTACAAGAACTACTACTTACAGAGGAACGCAAGCAGAAACAAACCATTATTTAGTGATAGCTATAAGATTAAAAACATAAAATTAACAAAGTACTTTGAATAAAAAAAAAGTATAAAAAGGTGGGACATAGAAAAATTACAAAACTATAAGATCAAAAAAATTTATGAAGAAAAATACGCTAACACTCGCAATTACCCAACAAACATCAACGAAATAGAGGAATCTTGGGAACAATTAAAAAATAGTATGATGAAGACGGCAAACGAGGTGATAAATACAAAAGTAGCAAAACAGACAGAAAAAGATTGGTATGATCAAGGATGTGAAGAAATGCGAAAAGAAAAAACGCTAGCGCAGATAGCATGGATGGACCAAAAAGATGAACAAAGCAGAAATGTCTATACCACACTAAAAAATAAAGCAAATGGAATCTATAAGAGAAAGAAAAATGAATGGTAGAACAAGTAGGAGGAAATAAATCGAGAGGGTAATAGAAATAACAGACAATTTTATAAGAAGCTAAAATGTCAAAATATCAAATCTGGAATAAAAACGAGAGAGATGAAAACTAAAGACGGAAAAATTGAGAATGATCCTCTATCAATTGCAAATATATGGAAGGATTATTACCATGAAATACTAAATGGAAAAGAAGAAATACATACAAATAAAACGGAGGACACATTAACAGAAGAAGAGGAAAACGAGGTTAAATACCCCTCGGACAGAGAAGTACAAGAAGAAATTAGAAGCCTTCGGAACAATAAAGCCCCAGGTCCACTATTCTCCAACTCGAGAGAATGGTCATATCATGAGAATAGTGGGCGTGTTTCTCCTGACATCAGAATTTGCTATTCTTGAAAGTTTCACTTCTCATACGAATCGTGAGAACTTTACTCTCTCGGAAATTTGTAGGAGAATCTTGAAATGTTAGGAGAAGCATGCGCACATAATGTAAGTTTTGTTGGCTTTTAGGCCGCTACGCGCGTGCTGACAAATTGAATTGAATTGAATCTGATTAACATAACCAATAATTGACGGAATATATCGGAAGATGTTACTTACTACGTTGTTGAATTAACTGCAGGCGATAAATTTGATAACGAGTGCCTGTAATAAATTGATAAAGTATTACAGCATAGATGTTGAGGCAATTTTATCGTGTTCTGATATTTATTAATCACTGATAGAATTTGAAAACGCGATTTCGCTCAAAAAATAACTATAAAAAAATTGTCTTCTTTATACGTTTCTTAGTTTGCACATGTTGCTACGAATCGATTACGTTTAAAACGATTCTCTATTGATTATAATTGCTTAGCCGTCGATTTTATTCTAATTGAATGCGAATAACACTTTTTTTGATTACAGTTATATTTTTCGAACAATATTCGTATCGGAGCCAATTTATCAACTTGCACTCGCTTTTGTCTTGTACGTATATCATCAAAACAAACATCTCACTAGAAATTGGAATCTTATTCTGTTCATTCCAAGACGAAATGCTTCAACACCAGTACCATCCGTTCTCCAAAGTTCACCTAAATTCATATAATTAGCTTTTCTGACTCCAGAAAGGTATAGGAGACCAATCAGCGCTTTTATTTCTACCAGATTAGTCGGTTTAACATCTCATTCCCTACTAAAATTCTGTGAAATGGAATTTATTTTAATATTGGTGCAATCAACAATGATATTTAGCATTTCCTCCTCAAACAAGCACAGCCAAATTTCAATAGGAGACTTTCTGGAATTTGCATAAGCTTGTAAGTACCCCTGGCAATTGCGAGACAATATTTACACGCCGTGTTCTTACATTTGTTGAGGGACAATGTTTTTTCCATTTCGTTGCCTTATCTCTATCTATAAAGACTGGGTCTCTTATAGCAGCGACAGGTACATTATCAGCTGCATCATCCTTGAACTCTTGCTCCATATCAATAATTTCTGCTATCTCCCTGGTAGCAGCGACAGGTACAGCCACGGACATATAATTAGCGCACCCTACTGCAAAATCACAAAATAGGTGGTACTTGCTAGATTAGTAAATTGAAAACCAATTAATCTCAAATATTTGACTCTATCGCTTGTGTGAATTACTAATCGGCACAATTCTCACGACAATTCTCAGAAAAAGTATAATAAATACATTCTTATGGTGGGTCCAGACTACTCGTACTCGTGCTCTTGCTCGCGCTACTTGCGGGACTCCCGAGTAGTGTAGACGTGAATGCAAGTCACGAGACAAGCCATGCGAGCAGCGCAAGCCATTAACTCGAGAGGATCCGCCCGGTGTCGGTACATCAAAGGAACTTGCGTCAAGTTGCGCAAGTCATGTGGACGGAGACGGGCAGTTTTCAGTTGATTGTTGGTGCTCGTGGATGATGGAGTGGACTAATGATCTGTGTTTGAAATTTGTAAATTTGTATGAAAAGTTCCCAATTTTGTGGGACCCTAAAGACAAATTTTATAAAATAACACCAAAAAAAAATGAAGCTTGGGTGGTCATTTCTGAAGAGCTAGACATTGGTGTGCCAGAATTAAAAAAGAAAATGAGCAGCTTGCTTGCAACATACCGAAAAGTGCGTCAAAAGCTTGCAACTCCCGGAAAATCTGGATCAGGGGCTGATGATGTCGACTCATCTCCTGTATGGTTCGCATTCAAAGCTTTTGGATTTTTGCACACCTAATATAAACCCAAATCGACAATCAATACTGAGGTAAGTAAAAGACCTTAGTAATTATTATTGTTTATCCATTATTTATTTATTTTAAATAAGTACAGCTGCTAACAGAAAATGATAAGACACAAACAATTTTTATACTTAAACCCTCCTTCCTCCTTGCTAGTATAGAGATTATTGTGCGAAATTAAATTATTGCTTCAGAAGTTTAGGACGGAGATACAACGTTTCCAGAAGTTGATATAAAGTAGCAAGAAAATTTTAAAAATTTACGCCATTGATTTTTATATATATAAATTATCACTGGGTATACCTTATCCCCAGACGACCACCTTGACAAAAAAAGGATTATTCCGTTTTTTAACATGAAAATAAAATATTTTTGTTATGCATCATAAAAAAAGGGGAAAAATGTCCTTATTATTACTGGTAGTTATCTTGCCATGAAAGTTTACCCTCTTCAGTCATGAAATATGCGCTAATTCATCCCTTATGTCGTGAGCAGCCTGGGCTGACCGATGTGGAATGTTCGTTAATGGTAAAAATGAAGTAGAAGTCGTATCTTCAGTTCTCCATGATCCACGGATACTCTGTCCATTCTCTTCATTATCAAATACGCCTTGAGGAGTGTAGATTTGTCTGGAAGTAGAGCTTTTTCGAAAGTAGTTATGAAGATGTACACAAGCCATGACAATAATTTGGGCTTTCGGTGGCTCTAGTAGCATGGGCTTTCTTAGCACTCGAAATACAGAAGAAACTATTCCAAATGCATTCTCTACTATGCGCCGCGCCCTTGATAATCTGTAGTTAAAAATACGCTTAGTTGAACCTTTTGTATGTTGTCCGGAATATGGCTTCATTATGTGGGTATTGAGGGGAAATGCGTCGTCCGCGACAATGACGTAAGGTACTTTTATTGCTCTACCTGGAAGATTACATGCACTAGGAAAATTTGCAGCATCATTTTCCATCTTTTGAAATAAGGTCGTGTTTCGAAAAACACCGCCATCTGATATGCGACCCTGACAGCCCACATCAGCGTAGAGAAAACAGTAGTCTGCATCTACTAACGCAAAAAGAACAATACTAAAAAATGATTTGTAATTGAAGAAGTCGCTTCCAGTATTTATTGGACATTGTACCGCGCAGAGCCTGCCATCCATTGTGCCGAGGCAGTGAGGAAAATTCCATTTTCTCTCGTATTCGTCGGCTATTTTCAACCACTCCTGCTCTGTCTGTGGCAACTATAATAAAAAGAAAAATTATTTTATATATTCATACTTAAAAGGAGTAGGCTGGACGTCATTTAATATTATTACATTAAATTAATAATAATTATTATTATTAAAATTCACGCATAAACTTTGTACCTAAATCACTAACCACCAATTATTGTTCTTTTGCAGGTAGGCTTAGAAGTGCCTGAGATTCAAAATGAAGAGAGTAGGTCTAGTAATGAAGAGAACTTACATGTTGGCAATAGCCAAGAGGAATCTAACGTCGCTCAGACGGAGGAAGACATGGCAACACCCCCTCCAACGAAAAGTAAAAAGGTGTTCGTTTCTCCAAAGCTAAAAACTGTGCTGAAGCGTGCTGGAGATGAAGATCCGAGAATAGGACAAGCATACACTGCTCTACAATCTGCGCTTAATAGAAAGAAGGATGAATTTGACGCCTATGGGGAGTATATCGCAAACGTCCTCCGATCCATGGACAAATCAACTTATGCCTATGTCAAAAAAGAATTTGGGGAAATAATTTTCAAAGCTGAAAGCGGCACATATGCTTCTCGTTTAATGACACAGCCCTACTATACATTCTCATCACCCGATTATTCGAGACCTAGCTCCAGAGATAGTGAGAACAGCCATCAAGCATCCTATATGCCTGTGCAATCTACAAGTGGGCCATCGGTAGCAAATCCACAACAAAATACTTCGCAATCTCACTCTTTCAATCAAAACTCACAATCGCACTACCTACAGCTTGACACTCAAGAGGTGTTACCTTTAAACAAGAATGCTAGTAGCCAATTAACTAATCTGCGAGATGATAATAGTGGTTTCAAATGGAATTAAAAATATGTACTTTTATTTTGTACTATGTTTTAGATACTTTGTCACTATTTAAATAAATATGCATAAATAAATAACGATCTCACCTTTACATAATCCTTTAAACTTTCACTTAAAGCTGCACATACTTCTGGAACAATGGTCGATATTGTCTGCTTGGAAACTTTAAATAAAAAACTTAAACTCGTAAAGGAATCCCCAGATGCTAGGTACCTTAGACTAATTGCAAGTCTCTCTGCAATGGGAATTGATTTTCGAAATGTAGTGTCTTTCTTTGCAATTTTCGGTCTAACCAAATGCAATATTATCTCGAAATCTGATGTGGACATACGGCAAAATGTCTTGAAATGTAGGTTATCGGCTCTTAAGTCCCCCAAAAAATTTGTTCCACTGTAGAATTCGCGACTCCGGAACACCGATGATATCCACCATCTACGTTTTCGGGGACGTTTCTTGGGCTTCTCTTTTTTCAATAATAAATGTATAACTATGCAACTTGCACTGGCGATTATAATGTCGCAATCCATTTTAAAAAATCGCGTTCCTACAGACGGATCCTTTCAAGTCAAAATCCCGCGAGCAACTAAAGTCCGTCTAGACACAAATCAGACGAATGCAACCTGAAGCTTGACAAGTCTGTAGATCATTGCGAGTACCGCGAGCACGAGCACGAGTACGAGTACTCTGGACCCACCTTTAGAATCACACCTGCGGTTTCATATACCGGGTTCTTTTTTATCATTACACATACACTTTTCCTATGTGTAGCTTAAAAAAAAATAGTCAATGCATTATAGCTGCATAGTAGGTAACCAATTATACAGTCGTATTTTGACAAGCGAGAACCATGAGCTGTCATATTTTTATTAACTTTTTATTATTTTGAAATAAAAAGTAAAATTGTAGAGAAAATACTGTACGATACAGATTTTAAAATGCTATTTTACTTTGCTTATTTTAAATTGTTTCACGCGCTAATAATCCCTGGTGTCGCAAATCTTACTCTGAAAATAAAATAGCACTTTTAACACTCGTGTCGTAAATAACTATTTTGTAAAAGTTTTTCTTATATTTTTAAAATTCGAAGTACATCATTACTTCGGCAACTGTATACAATAGTTTTTTTCCTCGATAATTTTTGTAACTTTTAAGAAATCTTTCAACATTTCTCAAGAAAATACCATTGACGTAAATGGAGAAAATTTCCCGCCAGTTCCGTTAGCCGCGTAGCGTGATATAAGCCAATATAAGCAAAAAACTATTCTAAATTCTAGAAATCTAATATTAATATTTTTATACCGAAAATCTTTACGAGATACATCTAAAACTTTTCCAATGTATTACAAAACGTAGGATTTTACGCGAAAATATTTGATTGGGCAATAATACTGTCCTTATTAGCAATTAGTAACAGTGGGTGATACGGTGATTGACGGTAATACAGAGCAAAATAAAGTCACAAAGAATTAGGTTATGTTTCTAAAAAAGAAAATGCAGAATGGCAGTTGAACGAAAAAATAAATTTATTATAACAATTGCACAAAAGAAAGTAGTAGAAGGTAAAGTTAAATTTTATATCAAGTTTTCGAAGTGCCCACCTTGTCTTTCAAGGCAATAAGCGAGACGATCTTGAAAACCACGAAGCGTATTTCTTATAAATTGCGGATTTATTCCATTACATCCTGTACGTATACGATCTTTCAATTCGTCCAAGTTACGAATTTGTCTGTTATTGTATACTTTACTTTTCAGGTAACCCCAAAGAAAGTAATCATTAGGTGATAAATCGGCTGATCTTGGAGGCCATGATATGGGACCAAACCTACCAATCCACCGTCTTAGAAATATGTTATCTAAAAAGTTTCTGACGGTGTTTGTAGAATGTGGCGGAGCCCCGTCCATTTGGAACCAAGGTTCCTCAACATTCAGCATCTCAATTTCTGGAATTACGTGTTCTCGCAACAAATCCAAATATTTTGCCGCAGTGAGGTTACCCTCAATAAAAAATGGACCAATAAGTCTGTCTCTTATTATGCCGATCCAAACATTTACTTTTTGTGGGTACTGTGTTCGGGTAAGGTTTTGTGCGTGAGTATTTGTGCGGGACCAATACCTAATGGATTAATGGAAAGGAAATGTAATAATTTTTAATGGATAAATGTGGGGTACAAACCGAAAGTTCTGCGAGTTAACTTCACCATTAATGGTAAATGTAGCCTCATCAGTAAAAATGATTTTATTTAAAATTTCGTGGTTTTCATTTAACATATTAAACATTAATTCACAGAAATCAGTTCGTTTTATTTTGTCTTCTTCAAATAGTTGTTGGTGATTTGCTATCTTGTACGGCTTATATTTAAACTCTTTCAGAGTTTTATACACCGAACTGTACGATACTCCGAAATGTCTGGCTACATCTAAAAGCGATCCTACAGGCCGTTCCTCTACATAACACAGAATATTTAGTTTCATGTGTTCTGTTAAAATGTTATTTGTCCTATTTCTTTTTTTGTGATAATTTAAAACACAACCATCTTCTTTAAACTTATTAAAAATATTTAGAATTGTCTTTGTGCAAGGTATAGGCCTGTCGGGATAATTGACCGAAAACATGTCTCGAACTTGCCTTAAACTATGATTCTTCTGATACCACATTATCATTGCCACTTTTTCATTTTTATTGTACTTATTCATGATTTAATGAATTATTTATTATTTAATAAAATGTATTTAATTTATGACATTAATAAAAATTCAGAAATATTTAACATGTTTATTTTTCTCCATAGCAACCCTTACGTAAATTCATGATTGGTGTATAATTGGTTGCCTACTATGTCAATGCATTGACTTTTTTCTTTTTATCATTACACATAGGGAAAGTGTATGTGTAATGATAAAAAAAGATCCCTGTATATATAATTTAAGGGAAGAGCGAAAATAGGACAGTATACCAGTGAGTTGGTTGAAGTGTGAGTGTAATTGAGTAAAACAAATGTGGACAGTGCTTTTGTATATATACTAATATAAAAAATGGGAAAAAATAAAAGTTGCACTGCGCCTGTGCGCAAAATAATACTTAAGATGTATTTGAAAGACAAAATATCACAACGTGCTATTGCTCGTTCTTTAGACATATCAAGAAAGATGGTGTATAATGCAATCAAACATTACACACTAAAAAACACGACAGAAAACACTCGAAGATTACCGCGAAAACGAAAAACGACACCCCGATTAGACGATCGTATCAGAATGACCAATATATTGTAATGTTATATTCAATGTTTACAATTCCATTTGTTACTTGACAGATGATCATTCAGCTGTCGGTAATCTAAAAAGAAAAAAAAAACACTAAATTAATTTAATATTCATTAAACTATAACCAACTATCTGATCTGTGTATTTCTTCAATTTAATTTAATTCTATTTTATAAAACATGTAACATTAACACGATTGCACACATGCGAGGTATTTGTTTAAAATTAACTCATTTAAATCCAATTCAACACTATCAAATGATAGAGGATGCGCAACTCTGCAAGTTGGCACCATCGGTATTTTCTTCGCATATGTGCGAGTCGATGTCATGGTTTGCCTCAGTAGCCATCTGACGCAGAAGGGGGGTGTTGCTCAGCAGAGATCTTTTGTTAAGTCCAGCCAGCGACAAAGACAGAAAGATGTTAAATACACCACAATATTATCAATCATATTTTATAAGGTAATCAATAAATTTTATATCATTTTATTTGTACACAAACACACATAAATATTATATCAAAAGCACACGAATAAATTCCACACGTACAAGAAGAAAGACCAGCCAGTTAGGGGCATTTTAAGAAGAAAAAGTAGGTGGTAATTAAAATCTACAACTTTTCGGTGACCCTGTATACAACAAAATTTCGACCGGACGTGCATAAATTAATCCATCAACGATCGTTGATTGCCGTGATTGACAGATGACTATCAAAAGGTATTTCTGATAAAATTTAGAGACAATTGCGGATCACCTATAAAAAGCCGTGCGAGAGCAACAAACTTCCGCTTTTTGCATAGATCGTCGAACAGAGCGTTTAATTTATTAAACGTAAAATGTATTAAAATTACCCCGGTGCACCGTGGGCCCAAATCAACGATTATCTTCGAAAAAGTACTTTAAACATAAAATTTTTCCACCTAATTTAAATTTAATTACCCCTACGAAGAGGACGTCGTCCATCCAGCATCCGTCTAGGCGCTCGAAGACAGAAGCTTCCAAAATCACACAGATACACACTCACACACGTAAAATAAGGTAATTTACTTTGTAAGTAATTTTAAGTTTGGAAAGTTGCAAAAATTTGAGAAAAATATTTTTTTTTTGAAAATTAAAACAGTAAATTTTTCTAAGTACAAAAATAATATTTGAAAAATTTAAAAAAATTAAAAATTTTTTTTAGTATTTTTTAAAAATAATTTTTTTCAGTAAATTCAGTTAAAAGGGTAAAATTTATTTATTTTAATTAAAAAAAATAAAAATTTCAAAGTTAATTTTTTTTTATACAGAAATTTCCCAACAAAAAGTTTCAAAAACTACCAAATAAGGTCTTTATAAATAATAATTTTGCTGTGGTGATTGCTACGTCATTCTGCACAGTGTAAACAAATTTTTATAGGTTTATTGAAGAAAATAAAATTATTTTTTTTTTGTATATCTTTTTGTCTTGTAAATTTTTTTTTAACTTAGAATTTTTTTTTTCACTTAGGTATTTTTTTCAACGTACGGTAAGCTCTCGTATTCTGTTCTCTACAGCTGCTGTAGAGCTAAGAATTCGCGAACCCCTGAGATTAATTTTTTTTAACGCCAAATTTTAATTTAAAGAGTAAAACTCAATTTTCTCTTGATTTTATTATAAATCAAATTTCACATTACAATATAGACATCCTTAATAATATAATGCTTCCATTCGCGGAAGAGCATTTACCAGTGATTTGGCAGTTTCAACACGATAATGACCCTAAACATTCTGCAAAGGTCGTAAAAGACTGGTTTTCGCAGAATACTGTGACGGTTCTTCAGTGGCCATCGTGTTCCCCTGATTTGAACCCGATTGAAAATTTATGGTCAATCGTTAAAACCGCAGTATCCAAAGAAAATATTAAGAACATTAATGAAATATTCGAAAAATAGAAAAAATATGGAATAGCATACCAGAAGAGACCTTTAGGACATTAGTGGAGTCCATGCCAAGAAGATGTCAAGCTGTGATTGCAGCAAAAGGTTATCCCACTAAATATAGATAAGTAGTGTACATGATTTATAAATCCTTGGTAGAAAAATAAATTTAATTTCTAAAATAGAATTTGTTTCAATTTTTTTCAGTTACATTTTTTTCTGTTATATCGAAAATGGTCGCACAGAAATCAAAATTTTTAGAATCCATAACCCGGAAAGATAACTTATTAACATATATATAAGCGGTAGAGTCGCAATTTATGCGATAAACGAAATCTACGGCTGTTTTTGAATTTACTGGAGGGTGCGCTAATTATATGTCCGCGGCTGTATATCATCATCTGCATCATTCTCGAACTCTTGTTCCGTGTCACTACTTTCCGATCTCTGCTCAATTTCATCTATCTCGCCCTGTTCACCATCATCATCGCTTTCATAGTTTTCTTCAGCTTCCACTTCCTCCTCGAACAACCTCAACAGTCTAGCCTGCTCCTTTTCATAGTCCATATCTACAATAAAAACAAATAGATTTTCTATTTGTTGTTGATTCTCTGTTAAAGGGATTAAGAAATAATCTGATGAAAATGGATATGCAATTTTCTATGGATGGTGAAGAGTGTGTAGCCTCTTGGCGACATATCGAGCAGATGTATGAGGAAGATAAAAATAGAGATATACAAGCTGTACACAAACTGTGTGATTATCTCGTGATTAAAACCAAAATTAAGAAAATGAAAATAAAATATTGTACACAAGTTTTCAGCCAACGAGACGCATCTCATATGATAGTCCTTGTACAATATGGTAAGTGTAACTTGTAATTAACATGCAGTACTTGCTTAAGTAATATAAATCTGTATTCACTATAATAAATGGTAGAATAAATTTAATTTTTATATTTTAGCCCCACCAGACATATTAGAAAAAGCAGCAAAGCATACTGCAAAGTTGCTTGATTTCTTTGACCAACTTTTCGATTCGGTGAACTCCAGCCAATATTATATGCAAGGCAAACCGTTGCGGAGCTGTGTCAAAGTAGACAGTTACCATATAGAATTTTGGAAGAAAAGCATTGTAATATTAAAGTCTGCAGCTTTCCTTAAGGAAAATTGTAAACAACTTCAGAAGTATGCGCCCGCAACCCTCAAGAACTGGATTTCAACTTTAGAAAATCTAATCAAGCTGTGGGATTTTTTAAAACTAGAGGTTACAAATACTTTCTGACAAGAAGAATAAATCAAGATTCCCTTGAAAACTTCTTTGCCAATATACGAAGCCAGGGAAAATTTAATACTCACCCAACAACAACACAATTTGTATCAGCCTTTAAAACACTAGTTACAATTAATATTACCTCAAAGCACTCTATAAATACAAATTGTGAGGATGATGACGGTTATAGTATTGGCAATTCAATAAAATTATTATTAAGTATGTAGAAAGTCAATACTGATGATAGAAGTAGTACTTCGAATGAAAAAGCTGATACAAGTAAGTAATAATATTACTTGTATAGAGTTACCTCAAGCAAATCTTTTACAAAGTTTCAAGTTAGCTTATTTCTCTGGATGCCTCCTACAAAAAAAAATATGCACTGTTCAATAATTGCGCTTGTTGTAAAGCAGCATTAATTGTCGAGGAACCAAGTGTTTTCCATACTTTAATAGAAAAGCGTAAATATGCACAAATGAGGCATTTAAAATATCCCTCTGTATCATTCATAAATTATGTGAATGATTTAAAGTCGACTGTTGTAAATGAAATAAGTACCAATTGTTTAGACATTCCTTCTTTATTGCAACTCCAACAAAATGTTAGTTCTGGCTTTTTGGACTGTGATATACATAAAAGACAAATTACTGACATTGTAAGCAATTCTATAGCTAATATTTTTGTATACAGGTGGTGTCATTGCATAAATATAATATTAAATGGCAAATTAAAAATAAACGTGTCTCAAGAAACCGATCAAATAAAATTATATGCTTATAATAAATATAAAAAATGTATTGCAAGAAGAAGCGGACAACGGTAGCGTTTTGCGTATATTGTACAAAATTTAAAGTCTTTTAATTATAAACTGTTCTTAAATTCCTTGATTTGTTTTCTTTTCGCCAATATATAAGTACTGCGCATTTTTTGGATTTCCTTTTTTCTTCAATTATCTTTAGTTATGTTCTGAAAAACACAAAACTAATGGATTTTGATCCTTAGAAATAATCAATGCAAACTAGTTTGGGTAAACTGTCGATATACCTTATAGTGGTTTTTGATATGTACATATTTGTAGCTGCCGTAATTTTGAAGTTCAATTACTGCCGTTACAAAATACATATAAAATCTACAGTATTATTATGTGGTATTTGAAGAGTTCTAATTGAATTAATTATCATTTAATTAATTTTTGAAATGTTTAATGATGGTTATAACTTATTAACTTTACGTTAATTGTTAAAAAAAAAAAAAAAAAAAAAAAAGACTTAGAACAGCGATTGAGGGAGTGAAAAATGAAAAACACAAATGTAATAATAGTAATTTTTTATTTGAGAGAAAAATTCAAAATTTAATGTAACATACACATACAAACACATACATGACACAACACGACTCGATTAGGCATTAATTTCCAAATTAAAAATACATCGTTAAATAAATTAGAAATCTAGTGGGGAATGACGTAACGCCAGTTTTGGTAGTTCGGAGCAGCAGCAGGTGGATGTAAACAGATTATTTTTTGACAGTAAGAAACAGTCACCAAAAAAAAAATTTAACATAAAACCGTATAAAAACGATTTGATATTTATACAAAAGCACGCTACAAGTGATAAGTGGGTGTCAGGAAAAAGAAAGAAGAAAGAACATAGAACAATTCATCAGGACGAAGTGAACTTAAAGGGAAATTGAAGAGGATTAATCAAAGAAGAATAACAAAATAAACACGCACACACACACACATATAATTAGCAAGGTAAGAAAGAGGGTGGGATAATTTTAAGACTTTTTTGTACAATTCTATTATTATATTTGTGTTAATAATTTCAATCTTTCATTTCTGTCGTTTGTGACAGTACAGTATTATCCACAGTTTACTAATAATATGTGAAACATTATACGTTAAATACATGTAACATTGGTTGCATACCATGAATATTTCATTTAAGTTGGGCATCTATATGTATGTGATCGGTGGTGTCTAGGTACACGTCGCTTCTATCGGGCAATCGAAAAAGATTGTCTAAAAAAAACTAATTGTCCGAGTCGATAAGTGTGTATGTAGTTATTTTCATTTATACGTATGACCTTAGCAGTATACAAAAAATAGTGATCATATGTCATTTTTCAAGTGTATTTATTCCGTTTATTTTTTTGCTTTTTCATTGTGCATTTTTTACCTATTGCCGTAATTTATTTTCATCAAAAAGTCTTTTCGAGGACTATTTAAGCTCATATTTAGCGACTGCGGTACGTTACCATTACTCCTATTTTATAAAACATGTTACAAACACTGAATTATAGACCCAACTGGAACGAGTGCGTAAATACTCGCCCTTACAAAATTCCGAGCCTTCTTCCTAGAAGAGAGGCGCTGCAAATCGTGTATTTCCATCTTCATCTTTCTCATTACTGTTAGTGAGCGATAACTGGAGTGTTTGTGTTTCTTTTAAAATATAAACAATATAAATGTAAAAATGGTAAAAAGTTGCTGTGTCTACGGTTGTAACAATGTGCAAATGTGTAACAAATGTAATAAATGTAACAGATTCAATATCATAAGTAAGATTGTTTAAGCGCTTATGTTAGCATTGAAAATATGCTCCCCAATATAACCTCAAACGCGTTCAATATTCATTCTTGTTTTATATGAACTTCTGAATAGTTGTAATATATTTTCATTGTATAATTACAGGTTTCCGTTAAATAAACCAGAAATGTTGAATAAACGAATTGCAGCAGGATTTTACACCAAATGCTCACACATTAATATGTAGCGAACATTTTACAGAGGATTCGTATTCAGCATCATCTTTAAATAAAAAACGTTTATTAAAAGAAGCATATCCTATAATGTTTTCTTTTCCCAGCTACTATCAAACCAACGAAAGAAAGCGCAGAAAGTTAATGCGAGATTTCTCGTCTGAAGTTGAGGTTATTTGTTAAGAATTGGTTAAGTATTAGTGGTAACTATTTTTTAGGTATTAAATAAGAACACCGAAGAAGTATCGCAACCATGCCCACGAAGTGTTGGTACTCAAACGTTATCTAGGAAGAAAAAATATGTAACTGAGAAAATGAAATCAAGAAAAATAAAAATTTTACATCAAAAATTAAAAAGAAGCCAATACATTTATTAGCTTCTTTTTAATTTTAAGTAATATAGAAACTGTTCTAAAAAATCATTTTAATGGATTTACTTTGGATTTGCTACAGAATCAATGTAACAATTTAAAATCAAACCCTAGACAGCGAAGATATTCTGAGAGCTCAAAAGGTTATCAATTTTTACATAAGAAAATATTCCTTCCCCATATAGCTCAAATTCGCAAATGGCTATCTTCAAAAAATTGTGATGTAGGTTTTTTGGAAGAGGTGTTTCATTTTTTGGAAACAAAAGCAGCTGCAACAATCAGGTCTCAGTATGACGTGAGTTACCATATCGACTATAATATTACTGCACAAAAACGTTACAATAAGAACTTCGGTCGCATTGTAACCTCGGATACAAATTGCTACTTGGGCATGTCAGTTGGTGATTTAATGTAACATTTATACACGGAATGGGATAGATGGCGCCACGTTCATATAGTTCCCTACTTTTAACCTCCAACGAAGTGATTTGTCAAAAACTTATGTACGGTCCGGGTCACATAAAAGCGACCGGCACTTTTTCCTATTGTATACATCATGTCATATTATTTAATTTTTGCTGTCATTGGTGACCACATGCATAACATTTTAAAAACCTGATTTACCAAAATTTATGAAAATAACACAAAATGTCAAATTAGTGGTCGCTTTTATGTAACCGCGACCGTACGAGGCAGTTATCGTTCAGTTGATCATTTTGATACATTGCGCCCGTTCTTGTTTTAGTACTACTTTTTCGACTTTTTAAGAACAAGTAAGTACCTTAACCTATATACCTATATCAATTTGATACATTGCACCCGTAAAACATATTTATATAAAGTATTGTAAACTTCTAGCTCAGTTAGAGGTGAAAATGGCTGATCGTAAGAAAATGTACGATCTGGACAATTGAGCGCTCCAGTGCAAGGACCAGGTATCTCCACAATTTTGAGAAAATGAGTTTTATATACGGATATGTCTATTTTAAAATTCTCTATCGTTCGTTACACGAACAGTATATCTCCTCCGCGGCGTTGCTTAGATATGTTAGCGAATGGAGAGACTTCTGAGTCTGAATATGCGGAAGAACCGTTTGAAAGTACAAACACCGATAATGATGAATATTTTATTATTTCAGAGGCGGAACTAGAATCGGATGATGACGAAATCCGACATAATACGAATCCCCAGAAGGGTAAAAAAAGAATCTTATTGAAACACCGATGGAAGAGATCTATATCAAAAAAGTGTAGAACTCATAGCTTGGAATATGTAAATACTAGTGGTCATGTTGTGCCTGCAAAGAAAGAAAGAAAGCCATGTTCGTGTAGGTTAAAGTGCTTTGAAAAAGTTACAGCAAAAGTTAGACATAAAGTACGAGAATCTTTCTACCAGCTGAAATCGAAAGACCTACAAGACTCTTTCTTGGCTAGGTTTATAAAAGTTAAGGCTGTAAAGAGGCACAGACTTGGATCCGGAGCTGGCAAACCTAAGACTGGTTCGTATGAATACGTTGTAAGTAATGTTTGTCTCTGCTATAAAAGTTGTTAATAACAAGACAATACACACACACAATTTCTTGGTAAATGGCTCATTCGTATAGTTCATTTTTATTAATTTTGTAGATAACAAATCGCGCAGATGACTACAGAGTTTGTAAGAACGCGATGCTCTCAATTTTTGATATAGCCAAAAGTCGCCTTGAGAGAGTGGTAAATCATTTAAAAACCTCCTGTACAGCACCTGTAGATGCAAGAGGACTTCACCAAAACAGGCCAAATAAGATCGAAGATGTAGTCTTACATCAAATTGCAGCACACATTAACAGTTTCCCCAAATATATATCTCACTACAGAAGAAAGGACAACGTCGAACACAAATACTTATCATCAAACTTGAACACAGCAAAAATGCACAACTTGTATCTGCAGAGATATGAACCCGAACAATATGCTTTGCTGCAAGAAAGCAAAGCAGCTAATCCTAAAGTTAAGTACGACTTTTATAGAAAATATTTTATAGAGAATTTTAAACTTTCTTTCGGCAAACCAAAGTCAGACACCTGCGCAGTGTGATATGTAACTGAAAAAAATAGAATCCGCCGATAACGAAGAAGAAAGAAGGGCTCTTCAGACTTTAAAAGATTTACATGTCACCAAAGCAGAAACATTTTATAAAGATTTGAACACAAAGACCCAGCTTGCTCGTGAAGATCCTGTTGAGGTGGTTACATTCGACTTTCAACAAATTATGCCACTTCTAGTAGCTCCAATCGGTGATGTGTTTTATAAAATACAATTTTTGTATACACGTTGGCAGTTCAAAAACAAGTTATTTTTATGTTTATGATGAGACAGTAGGAGCTAAAGGGCAAAATGAAGTGATTAGTTTTTTATATCACTTCTTTAACAATTTTATTAGATTGGAAGTCAAGCATATCTATTTGTTTTCGGACAACTGCAGTTCGCAAAACAAAAATTACGTATTAATCCAGTTCCTATTCACATTCGTAAAACTTGGAAAATTTGCCACTATTACACATCGGTTTCCTGAACCGGGCCACAGCTTTTTGCCCTGCGACAGAAGCTTCGGCGCTATAGAGATTAAGAAGAAGGCATATGACCGGATTTATTTACCTGAAGAGTATCACAAAATTATCCGCGAAGCAGGAAAGAAATTTGAAATCATAAACGTTACTCAGGGCATGATTATAAACTTCAAGGACCACTTCTTACCAATATTTCGCAAAACAGTCTGTACAAAAAAAGATAAGTTTGCGATATCAAAGTATAGACTATTTAAATATGACTCTCAGGAAATGCCCAATATACAGTGTAGTGTAACTGTTGGGATACCAATATATTCAAGTTTCATAATCTTGAAAAAAGGTGAAAACCCTTCTTTGCCGGCTAATGATAAAGTACTTCTATACACAAAGAAACGTATTTTAAAACCACATAAATTTAAGCATGTAATGGATCTCGCTAGAGCATATGTGCCACAATGCGATATGTGGTTTTATAATAACATTGAAGCAGCACAACGTCAATCAAAGGCAGAAGTGGCAGAGAATGCAGGTTCGGACTATTCCGAATATAGTGACTCAGAATGATGAGACAATTTCCAGTTTTATGTGCTGCGAAAATGCACCAAAATAAGTTTTAGTGTTTCTTTTTGTTAGTATTTTATTTCCAGATTATGTTCTGTTTCATGTGTAGGCCCATTTGATAATAAAAAAAAAATAAAGTTGTCAGCGATCATTTTTTTTTAATAATAATGGGCAAAAACCAGGTATCTCCATTATTGATATCATGATAATTTTTTTACCATTGTTTAAAACCAAATTATACCTATTGTAGGTTTCGCTATTTGCAGCCTGAATTCGGCACGAAACTTAAAAAATACAAATTTATGAAATGTAAATGTATAGAAGTGTTTTTTTCGCCTCCTGTAAAATTTCGCATTTTGGAGATACCTGGTTCTTGCACTGGAGCCCTCAATTCGAAATTCTGTGGGAAGACGATGATAGTGAAAAAGACGATTTTGAAGATGAAAGTGATACGGATGCTGAGAAGAAGCTATCAAGGAGAGTTCTGAAACTGAGCAATAGGGCTCAAGTGAAGAGAATGAGGAATCATGCGTAGAAAATGTAGGATATATTGGAAGAGATAAAACAACAAAATGGGTCTCCCGTCCACCACGAAGGGTTCGAACAAAAAATCATAATCTTCTGGCGTGATAGGTGCAGCAAAGTCTGCCCAGACACCTTTAGAGTGTTGGAGTCATGTGGTAGTTGATGAGATTCTAACAACAATTATTACGCATACCAATCAATACATTGAAACTATAAAACCATCGTTTCATCGCGAAAGGGATGCAAATTTCTCAGACCTGTTGGAATTGAAAGCTTTTGTTGGACTTTTATTCTTAGCAAGTGTTCTTAAATATAATAAACAAAGCTTAGAGGATCTGTGGGGTCCAGAAGGTGACGGCGTGGAAAAATTAGTAATGAACATTAAACCATTTAAATTTATTACGAAATGCTTAAGGTTTGATGATAAAACTCTACGTGAAGAAAGAAAAAGAAACAGACAAGCTAGCAGCAGTTCGTGAAATTTTTACAAAATTTGTTGCAAATTGTCAGAGATGTTACAGTTTGGGAGAAAATGTAACTATCGATGAAAAATTAAAAGCTTTTCGAGGCAGATATGCCTTTAAACAGTATATAACCAACAAGCCTAATAGGTATGGCATAAAAATTTATGCAATGGTTGATGCGGAAACTTTTTATCTGTATAATATGGAGATATATGCTGATATACAGCCTCAAGGCACATACTGCGTCAGTAACAAACCCAAAGATGTGGTTCTCAGATTAGTCCAACAAATTGTTGGCTCGGGCTGTAACGTTACTGCTGATAATTGGTTCGGTAGCTTTGACCTTATCGAAGATGTTGGAACACTAAAGAAAAACAACTATATTAAATTATCATCTTCGTGCTAATGTTACCTTGAATAAATTTTTATACAAAATGCAAAAGAAAAAAACAATCTTGGCGTAGGAGGAAAACCGAGCAGCGGTCCCTGGAACCGCTTTGGCAGTCAACGTGTTAAATCTATCACCAATCGATCTAAAAATTGAATTTTGTAAAGAATTAATGATTAAATTTTAATTTATATTACCTATAGCTTTCCTGATTTGCAAGAACTCACACAGCAACAAGACATTGTACAAGTACGCTGGGCTGTGATCTTCCTACACTTGTTTGTGATGGCAATATATTACTAGCAATTGTAGATAATTTCTCCAGCGTGGTACGCGACATTCGAAAATGGGATTTGAAGTCATCATATACGTAATGTGCAATTACCTCCGTATAATCTTCTATTCGTTGATGTTTCGTTAAACTGTTTTGACTAGAAGATATTTCAGCACATTGTAGAATAACATTATTCATTAATTACTTAATTTTTACACTGCCCTCGTTCTCACTAAATATCATATGCCCTTGGATAATTATCAAAATTAAGTTATTCCTTGAACAATCCATGGTTAATCGCGTTTCTTAGGTCATGTCTTGTATTGTTTTGTTCGAAGTTGGTCTCGCTAGGTGTTTTAAAATACAGGCAATCGAGTACCAACCGAAGGTTACTCGAGCAAATTTGTACAAACCGAGACGAACAATAGAAAAACACGCTGAATATTCATTTACAATAATGTGTAAAACGAAAAGAGAAATGCACGATTTGCAGTATACTCTCTCTTTTAGTTTAGAAGACCGATATCCATATTTTTGCGTTCCATTTTGTTCTACAATTAAACTTACAAATAAAACTTACTTTTTAGGTTATAATACCTCTTAGTTTGGACCAAGAGAAGTTTCTGTTGGAGGTATATTTCCGTGGAGAACGTGATCCAAATAGTCAATCGAAATATTCAACACGGTCATGTACTGACGATTTAAGAGGAGGCTGTCTGGAGGGGATGGCAAACTGAACCGGACCTTTGGTGGTTGCAAAGATTCGAGGCGCGTAAATGTCCATACATACAATATTATAAAATTGTAAACTCAGCCTGCAGTTATTTCTTTTAAATAAGAGATGTCTCGCGTCGAGCGGAAGAATGTATTGAAATTGAATTGGTTATATATACTGAATATATGAAAAAGCAAGAATGCTTAAAATTTTTCGAAAATTTTTATTACATTATTTATATACCTAACAGATAGTAATGGATATAAAATTTCTTACGTAACAACGATATACGGAATTGATTTAAATATTTGTATGATAAATTGATAAAAATACGTATTTTGTTTTTAGTTCACGTTTTATTCAAATGTCACCCTTATTTTGCTGACAAATAGGGGGAATGTAGCTTGTCATGAGTCATCACTCATACGAATTGCAGGATTGATCGTATGTGTTATGTTTTGCCTATTGCATGATCGCCGGTATTTAGCATGTGTATAGGTTGTTATAGTGTTGTTTGGAGTTGAATTGTGTTTTCGTGTATGAATTCGTTGTTTTCGTATTTAGTTTTCGTGTTGTGTATGGATTTGCGAATTTTCTAGTACTGCTAGAACGTTTTATAATAACTGTTCTTATAAGAACAAACAGTTCTTCCATATAAGTGTGATAAGTAGATACTCATTTTCCTGTGGCTGTTGTACCTATTTACAGTAACTGTTTGCAATGGAACGTTATCACAAGTCACGGAAAAGAAATCAGGCATCACTTGCTCTAAGAAAACGATGGAAAAGGCAGAAGGCCGAAACGTAAGACAAAATCATAGTTACAAATAAAAATGTTTCTAAGTTTTATTGATATGTTTTTTGTATTATAAAACTACTAACAGCGTTCCTCAAGATGTTCCTGACAAGATTACTAACAATAATAATTGGGGGACAGATGAAGATGTTCAAAGGTAAGTATATAGTATGTACTAAACTCAACGAATACCATACTAATACATTTGAAATTTAGCGTTATGGACCATGAATTATGCATTGAACAGGATACCAAAAATGAAACGAAAGAAGTTTTATTTGGAAAACGAATAGTGGATATAAACTATCTGGTATCTAGAACATTATCCGTACAATATACCCACGTGCTAAAATGTACATTTGGAAAATTAGAAATTGTGGAGGAGAATAATCATGGTTGCGGGCTGTTTCCAAAAATAACATTACGTTGCTTAATATGCAATAAAATATTTATAATAAATACTGAAAATCCGAGAAAAAATAAATCTCTAATAAATACAGAATTTGTTTGGGGTTCTGTATGTGTAGGATCAACATATTCTCAGTCCAAGGATATACTAAGCGCACTTGATATACCCCTTATGTCGGAAAAGATGTATTTAAAAATAGAGAATTCTTTAGAGCAAGTGTGGTATGATAGTTTGTTGACTTCAATGGAAGAGGCAGGTAACGAAGAATATCAGCTGGCAATTAAAGATGAGAATATTCCAAGTATTACTGTTTACGTCGATGGAGGATGGAGTAATAGATCGTATGGTCATAGCTATAATGCTCTCTCTGGAGTTGTATGTATGTTCTTGGTTTGTTTGACTTAATTGTAGACACTTTTTAGGCAGTAATTATAGGAAAGGCATCTGGGAAAGCTTTGTTTCTAGGTGTTAGAAACAAATATTGTTGCATTTGTGCACGTGTAGAGAGAATAAATGCAGAGCCTGCAGCTCATATGTGCTACCGCAATTGGTCAGGATCATGATACGCAATGGAGGCTGACATAATAGTGGAGGGGTTTAACCACAGTATTTCAACACATGGTGTTAAATACACAAAATTCATTGCAGATGGTGGCTCAAGTGTGTTTGCCAGAATAAAGGAACGGGTCACCTATGGAAAGGAAGTTGAGAAAGTTGAGTGTGCTAATCATGCTATAAAAAATTATGGTAAAGCACTTTATAAAATAAAATCAGACGTAACAGTATCTGCAGTTGGACGCAAATTGCTGACTGTAGGTAAAATTAAGGAACTACAAAAGACATGTCAAAAAATTTTACGACACCATAAAAGACAAGATGTTGAGATATTGAAGTTGTCTTTGCAACATGGCCCTTTCCATGTATTTAATGACCATGTTCATTGCGAACAATATTATTGTAAAGAAAGTGGCCAGGTAAGTGCATCTAATAAAGATATACAGATATTGCAAGAAACTGGGACTTTTATCCATATTCAAGGTAGTATATTGTAACTTAATTACATATGTTGTTTATATCAGGAGCATTAGAAACATTATTGAGAAAGGCTCACAAATTAATTGAGTATGAAACAAATAATAAAGCGGAAGTATTCATGTCACTGTTGGCCAAGTTTAATTGTGGTAAACGATTAAATTTAGTACAGAGAGGTGCATTTCAAAGAAGAGCTTATCTAACTGGATTGCGGTATAATGAAGGTACATGAAACTAAAATTGTTTGTTTAAACATGTTTAAAATAGTACACTCTTCAATATTCTGCAGGGCAAAATTGGCAAGCAAATGCTTGGGCAAAGCATTTTGGGACAGAAATAGGAAAACATTGGAGTAAACATATCATGATATGTAGAAGAAGAACCATTGCAAAGAAATTATCTACAATAAAAAGAAGACAATTACAATCCGGAAAAAACACATAGATCCGGATTATGGAAAAAATTCTGATGACATACTGTCTGTAACAGAAATAAGAGAGTGTTTAAGAATAATGCAATCATTACAGGTTTAATATAAATTGGAAATGTTTAACAAAACCTAACAATAATTTTTTATCAGAATTTTCTTTTATTTTTATCAATACATGCAGAAGGAAGTACACCAGAGTCCCGGTAATCCGAACTAATTGGGACCGGACCCTGTTCGGATTACTAAGTTGTTCGGATTATCCGGATACGCACGAAGGCACCCGGACCCGGCCTTAACTTAGCTCGCTCAGTCGGCTGTAAGTGACTGAACAGTAAACAAGTGTCTACCATAGTTTCGTGACCAGTGACTGTGCATTACAGTGTCGCTATGGCAAGCGTAAAACGTAAACATAAAACGTTATCTGTTAAAGATAAACTAGACGCATTGAAACGTTTAGATAATAGGCGAGACTTTGACTAAATTAGCAACCGAATTGTGTGTTGGCAAAGCCACAATTTCAGACTGGAAGAAAAATCGCGCAAAACTAGAACAGAACTGTGCGACTTCCTCAGCTAAATCGCTTGAAAATCGGCAAACCATGAAGCAGTCGGTTTATACACAAGTTGACGAAGCCCTTTTACTTTGGTTTACTCAGGAAAGGGAAAAGGGAACTCCTCTAAGTGGCCCAATTGTGCAGGAAAAGGCTGTTCAGTTGGTGACCCGTCATTTAGCGCAAGTACGGGTTGGTTTGACAGGTTTAAGAAACGTCACGGAATTCGCCAACTAACCATTACTGGAGAGAAACTATCGTCTGACCACAATGCAGCCCAAGAATATCTGAGTAAGTTTGAAACTTTGATTACTGAGGGAAGTTATTCTCCCCAACCAATTTATAACGCCGACGAAACTGGTTTAAACTTCCGGGCTCTACCAACAAAAACTTTAGCCTCAAAAGCAGAAGATCATGCTCGTGGTTTTAAGATGATCAAAGATCGGGTAACATTACTAGCCTGCAGGAATGCTGCTGGTAACCACAAGCTCCCACTTATGCTGATTGGCAATTCTGCAATGCCTCGTTGTTTTAAAAACGTCAACATAAGCTCTCTGCCAGTCTACTACAAAAGCCAAAAGAAAGCGTGGATGGATGGCAAGTTGTTTAAAGAATGGTTTCACCACCAGTTTGTGCCTGCTGTTAAGCGCTTTAGCGAGGAAAATGACTTGGAACCACGAGCAATTCTTTTGATAGACAACGCTCCTTCTCACCCAAACACAGAAGAGCTATCAGTTGGTGACATTCGGGCGGAGTTTTTACCCCCGAACGTTACAGTAGTCTTACAGCCGATGGACCAAGGCATACTGCAATCCTTAAAGCTTATCTACAGGAAAAAGGTTTTGAGGACACTGATTCAAGACGACAACATTCCTTTGGTCCAAAAAATCAAACAAACCAATATAAAGGATGTTGCTTATTGGACTGCTGAAGCGTGGGAAAACGTTTCCGACCACGTTATAAGAAAATCCTGGAAAAATTGTGGACAAGCCTTCAGTTTATAGACACACCAGCAGGACAAGACAATGAAGGTCATTTACTGGAACTGGTGCAGGCGATTCCTGGCTGTGAAGAAGCTGCAGAAGAGGACGTTGCTGAATGGATGGCGGCAGATGGTGCTCCCGTTGAAAACCTTACTGACGAGGAAATAGTAGCAGCGGTCACACAGGAACAAGCGGAAATGAACTGTTCGGACGGAAGTGACGACGAGCCCGTGTGTGAATTGGTGCCACATGCAGACGCTGCAGCTGCCCTAGACGTCGCCCTACGCTATCTCGAGCAACAGTCTACTGCTACACCCGCAGACTTGATGTTCATGCGGCGATTGCGCAACTTTGCATCGGCCAACAGGTTATCTTCATTACATCAAAAGACGATTACTGACTTCTTGGGTTCCAAAAAATAGTTACTAGTGTGTTTAATTAACATTGTGTACGTAGTATGTATTGTATTTAAGTACCCAATACCGTGCTGTAAATTAAAGTTTTGTATTTCAGATTACATTGCTTTGTTTTTATTTTAACTCGGTGACCTTTCTTTTCCCCATCAAATAGTTGTTTTTTTTTAGCCTTGTTCGGATTACCGGGGTTCGGATTACCGGGACTCTGGTGTATGTATATATATTGTAATGTGAAATTTGATTTATAATAAAATCAAGACAATGTGAGTTTTACTCTTTAAATTAAAATTTGGGGTTTAAACAAATTAATCTCAGGGGTTCGTGAATTCTTTGCTCTACAGCGGGTGTAGAGAACAGAATACGAGAGCTTATCGTACGTTGAACAAAATACCCAAGTAAAAAAAAAATTCTAAGTTAAAAAAAATTTTTTTTTTTTTTACAAGACAAAAAGATGTTTTACAAAAAAAAATTATATTTTTATTTAAATCAATAAAACCTATAAAAAAATTAGTTTACAGTGTGCAGAATGGCGTGGCAAGCACCACAACTAAATTATTACCTATAAAGACCCTTTTTGGTAGTTTTGAAATTTTTCCAACTTTTAGTTGGGACTTGGGAAATTTCTGTATAAAAAAAAAAATTAAATTTTTAAATTTTTCAAATATTAATTTGGACTAAAAAAAAGAATTTACTGTTTTAAAGAGAAAATATTAATTCTTAAAATTTTTGACCTTAAAATTAAATTAAAATTAAATTACCTTATCTTACGTGTGTGTGAGTGTGTGTGTTATTTTGGAAGCTTCTGTCTTCGCGCGCCTATAGACGGATGGTGGATGGAGAGACGTCTTTTTCGTAAGGGTAATTAAATTCGGTAGAAGTTTTGGATGTTTATAAGTACTTATTCGAAGATGATCGTTGATTTGGGCCCACGGTGCACCGGGTAATTTTAATAAATTTTACGTAGAAAATTAAACGCTCTGTTCGACGATAAAATGCAAAAAGCGGAAGTTTGTTGCTCTCGCACGGCTTTTTATAGGTGATTCGCAATTGTCTCTAAATTTCATCAGAAATACCTTTTTATCGTCATCTGTCAATCACGGCAATCAACGATCGTTGATGGATTAATTTATGCGCGTCCGGTCGAATATTTGTTGTATACAGGGTCACCGAAAAGTTGTAGATTTTAATTACCACCTACTTTTTGTTCTTTAAATGCCCCTAACTGGCTGGTCTTTCTTCTTGTGTGTGTGGAATTTAATTGTGTGATTTTGTTACAATATTGGTGTGTATTTGTGTACAAAATAAATGATTTGAAATTAATTAATTACCTTATAAAATATGATGGTCATTATTGTGGTGCATTTAACATCTTTCTGTCTTTGTCGTTGGCTGGACTTAACATAAGATCTCTGCTGAGCAACACCCCCTTCTGCGTCAGATGGCTACTGAGGCAAATCATGACATCGACGCGCACATATACAAGGAAAATACCGATGGTGCCAACTTGAAGAGTTGCGCCTCCTCTATCATTTGATAGTGTTGACTTGGATTTAAATGAGTTAATTTTAAACAAATACCTCGCATGTGTGCAATCGTGTTAATGTTACATATTTGATAAAATAGAATTAAATTAAATTGAAGAAATACACAGATCAGATAGTTGGTTATAGTTTAATGAATATTCAATTAATTTAGTGTTTTTTTTTCTTTTTAGATTACCTACAGCTGGATCATCTGTCAACTGACAAGTGGAATTGTAAATATTGAATAAGATGTAATATAACATTACACTCCCCCGACAAAACAGGCAAATCTCTCTGATTTGGATGTAAGCTCTACTTAAATACCTGAACGAAAAATCAATTTAACGTAAGTTATTAATTTTAAATAAATTAAATGTGTTATTAATACTGTTTTCGTTTCATATCTGTTACTGACGAACATCATATGGATATAAATCTTCAATGGAGAAAATACCTCGTTCTATGTTGGAATCTTGGTGCTGTAAGCGATACGTTTTTGTACCTAGAACTTCGGAAATTATGAATGGACCTTGAAATGGCTTCACAAGAGCCTTTGTGATGTTTTTGCTTCTATCACCTGTCCGTAAGGCCTTTAAAATGACTCTATCACCTACGTGATATGTTAAATTCCTTCTCTTTCTATTTTTAGCCTGGATATTCATGTGCTTATCATGCAATTTATGTAGATGTTCTCTGGTATCGATAATGAGCTGCGATGTGTCAACATCTTCTTGGATATCAATCCATGGTCGTGGTGGACACTTTCCTGTGTGAAAAGCTGAAGGACACTGATTCGTGACTGTTGATGGCGTATCATTAATAATATCCTGGATGATCGGAAGGTACCTAGCCCACTGGCTGTGATTTTCACTCGTAAAGATCCGTAGAAATTGCAATACGACTCTGATCTGTCGTTCTGCCACATTATCTTGCGGATGTCGTATCGGTGAAAAGGTGTATTCAACGCCTTTCTTCTTCAGGTATGATGTTACCCTTTTCGAATGAAAATACGTGCTGTTATCTGCCAATATTCTTTTAGGCGTACCCATCTCGCTGCAATACCTACTCAGGCATCGAACTACCACGGATCCTGTAGTTCTCTTCGTGGGAAACAGCCTTACGAACCTGCTGAAATTGTCTACAATAACCAAGATGTGTCGAAATTCCATCGATGGTGTCAAATTCTGTACAAAGTCCATTGAAATCAACGTGCAGATATCTTCGCATACGATGTGCTTCGAAATGTGATACGTTCGAAAATTTTTGTGCTTGTTGAATATACAGGTGTCACAAGTGTTTATGAGACGTTTGGTAATGTTCTAATCTCCTTTAGTGATGAAAATCTCTCTAAAAATTAAGAATGTCTTCCGGATACCAACGTGACCATAAGTTAAATGTATTTCATGTAAAACTTTTAATGCAAAATTTTGTGGAAGAACAATCAAACAATCTTTAGCTAGTTTCATCTTCTTGTACAATATATCATTCTTGATTAAATATTTGCTATTATTAGCTTGATTATTACTCAATTCTTCATATAAATTTGACAGTTCAGAATATTTTTGTTCACGAATGATATTTTGTCTGTTGAATATGGAGTTGGTGTTGTGTGTCAGTGTTACATTAGTTGTAAAATGTTCTATAGCTGTGTCATTACTATTAGCTCGTGATAAATAGTCACTAATACTGTTATTTTTGCCTGCAATGTGTCTAATTTCAAAATCAAAATATTGTATTGTTAAGTACCACCTGTAAATTCTGTTGTTACCTACGATTCTAGTATTCAATATAGATGTTAAAGCTTTGTTGTATGTTTCAATTATAAACCTTCTGCCTAGTAAGTAATATCTAAATTTTACGAAGCTAAAAAGAATAGCGTAGAATTCCTTTTCTAAAATTGTGTACGCCTTCTGCGTCGAATTGAATTTACGCGAAATAAAGGAAATAGGATATTCTACGTTATCTCTAATTTGGAAAAGTACAGCCCCTATGGCAAAATGACTTGCATCGGTCCTTAGTACAAAAGGTTCGTCCCAAGCTGGATGAACTAAGACGAGTGCATTAGAAAAAGCTTGTTTTATTGTAGAAAAATCGATATCTAGATCTTGAGACCACCTAAATTTATTTCCTTTCTTCAATAACTCATAGAAATTTTTACAAATAGAAGCAAAATTTGGAATAAAACGCGAATAATAGTTGATGAACCCTAAAAATGACCTGAGCTTCTTAATATTCCTGGGAGGAGTTAAATTGTTAATATCCTCTAATTTTGATGAATCTATCGAAATACCATTGCTATCAAGAACGTGTCCTAAATAAGTTACTTTATTTTTGAAGAATTCACATTTATCTAAACTTAATTTCATACCAGCCCTACTTAGTGCGGATATGACTACCTGCAGATGATGCTTGTGTTGTTCAACCGAGCTACTGAAAATGAGTATATCGTCAATGTAATGTGAGACAAATTCATGATAAGGGTCTAGAATGTCTTTCATGGCATGCACAAGAGCTGAAGTTGATGTGTTTAAGCCGAATGGGACAACACGAAACTGATAACTAGTACCATCTATGTTAAAACCGGTGTACTGTCTGCTATCTGGACTTAAGGAAATCAGGTAGAAGCTGTGTCTCAGATCTAGTTTTGAAAAGACTGATTTATTGTGACATCTGCTAATGAGAGCCTCAAAGTTCTCAGGACATTCATACTCTTTCTTTGTGATTTTATTCAGATTCCTTGCATCCAAACACAGTCTTATTTCGCCATTCTTTTTCTTAACAACAACTACAGGATTCAAATACGATGTTTTCGCCCTCTCGATGATCTTATCTTTCAACATTTTCTCTAGCTCAACCCTAACATTATCCTTGTACGCGTGTGGAATCGGATAGCTACGAAAACAAAAAGGAGCCTCACTATCTACTTTCAGATGATGTTCATACCTTCGGTCTGCAATACATGCAACGTCATTCACTAGATTTGGATGATTCTCAAATAACACCTTCAAAAATGGTTCATACATCAAATCACAATTGAATTTCCCTTTGAAACATTCATTCTCACCTATACTACTCTTACAAACTAAATTATCGCTATCACATTCACTCCACCTAAGTCTATCCTTATCTAACCCACCCCATCTTAATCTAAACCCATCAGTTGTATACTGCGTGTGACCTCTACTACACCCAGCCTGATATTGGTTTAAATCATTACTATTCTTCCCTCTTGAATCCATAGATTCTAAACTATTTAAAAGAATCCCTTCCCTTTCCATACTAATGCTATCTAAACTATAATTTTCGAAGGAAATTCTATCGTTTGAAATGCTCATGTGCCCTGAGCCTAAATTAAAATGTACTTTGTGTCTCTTGAGAAAGTCCATACCTAGAAGAGCCTCGTATTTTAGTGAATTTAAGATGTAAAGAGAAGTTGCATAACTACCAGTACCTATTTCTAAATTAGTAACCAAACATTCACATATTCTGCCTAGGATTTTATTAGTACCTGACTTAATATCTGTCCTATTTATCGGAATAATACTTAATTTTAATTCATCAAAATGATCGTCTACAACTGTTCTAGAAATTAAGGAAATTTGAGACCCCGTATCTACTAATGCATGTAATAATATTGACCCTCGTAACTTGACTGAAATAAGTGGCAAAATTTCGTGTGTAATAATTTTATTATTGTCTAAGTTCTCTGTTTGAAATATTTTATTTGGATGTTCATAATTACAATTTTGAATAAATTTAATTGAGGGCTTAGACAAACTTTCTAAAAAACCGAATTGTGTGGTTGTGTGTTCGCAACTTGTGAATTTGGAACCTGTGATGCAGATTCTAAATTGGCGCCATTACTACCGGCGTGTCTATCATGTGTTGAGGGGGCGTGTGTGTTGTATTGTGTATTCGTATTAAAACGATGATTATTGTGTGTATAAGTGTTGTTTCTAGAAGAATTATAATTGTTATTAAATCTCGCATTTCCTTGGTCCTGTCTGGCGTGCTGCTGCTGAAAATTACCGTTTCTAAAGGTACTGTCAAACTGTTTAAAATTCGTGTTAAAAGTAGGGTTAGAATTGTGTCTGTTGTCATTATTATTATTTCTAGCTGGATGACCCTGAAATGTATTGGAAGGCCTATTCTGAATGTTTGCGCCCTTGTATAAAACATCAAACTCTGCCAGAAGCTCCGTCATTTCTGCAAAACTTCGAATTTTCTGTGAAATGGTTGCCTTTTGTATCTCAAAGCTGAAATGACGAGAAATGTACCTAATAATCTCGTTCTCTTGTAGAGGTGGAGTCAAATACTGTGCCCTAGAAAATTTAATAGTGAAATATGCTTCCATCGATGTACCTCGAGATTTGTCGTAGTGGCCCATCATTAAATCTGCTCGAATATCAGCTTGCTTGGTCTCGGCCCAGAACTTTGAAAGAAACAATTCTTCGAAGGATGCTAAAGAATGACACCTGCTCTCAGCTATGCTAAATCATTTTAATGCTTCATCGGTTAGTGACGTTCGAATAATATTACCAATTAAATTAAAATCGTTAATGTTTGCTAGATGAACCGCACGTTTCAATGCTGTCAAATACTCGATGGGATTTGTCTTACCCGAAAACTTAGGAATTAAATCTTTTATTTTAAATGAGGTGAGTGAACTATTAATATTTGCCATAGCATTTGTATTAGTGTTTGAATTAGTATTTGTATCTTGATTAGAATTACCTTGTTGCGTAGTCCCTCGACTTAAAATTGCTTCTAACTTATTTTCAAGTAGACCAAACCGTTCAGTATTTAATATCATAAATTGCTTTAAAGAGTCACCAACGCTAACTATCTGATCTGCATTTTGAGAAACTTTATCAGTTAAACTTTTTATTAAATTTTGAGTAGATTCACTACTGCTATCACCAGCAGCTTCTTCGTTGCCACCTGACGTAGATCTCGTACTATAAGGCATCTCGTAATTCTGCTCCACTAGTTGGGCGCCAAAACTTGTAATGTGAAATTTGATTTATAATAAAATCAAGACAATGTGAGTTTTACTCTTTAAATTAAAATTTGGGGTTTAAACAAATTAATCTCAGGGGTTCGTGAATTCTTTGCTCTACAGCGGGTGTAGAGAACAGAATACGAGAGCTTATCGTACGTTGAACAAAATACCCAAGTAAAAAAAAAATTCTAAGTTAAAAAAAATTTTTTTTTTTTTTACAAGACAAAAAGATGTTTTACAAAAAAAATTCTATTTTTATTTAAATCAATAAAACCTATAAAAAAATTAGTTTACAGTGTGCAGAATGGCGTGGCAAGCACCACAACTAAATTATTACCTATAAAGACCCTTTTTGGTAGTTTTGAAATTTTTCCAACTTTTAGTTGGGATTTGGGAAATTTCTGTATAAAAAAAAAAATTAAATTTTTAAATTTTTCAAATATTTATTTGGACTAAAAAAAAGAATTTACTGTTTTAAAGAGAAAATATTAATTCTTAAAATTTTTGACCTTAAAATTAAATTAAAATTAAATTACCTTATCTTACGTGTGTGTGAGTGTGTGTGTGTTATTTTGGAAGCTTCTGTCTTCGCGCGCCTATAGACGGATGGTGGATGGAGAGACGTCTTTTTCGTAGGGGTAATTAAATTCGGTAGAAGTTTTGGATGTTTATAAGTACTTATTCGAAGATGATCGTTGATTTGGGCCCACGGTGCACCGGGGTAATTTTAATAAATTTTACGTAGAAAATTAAACGCTCTGTTCGACGATAAAATGCAAAAAGCGGAAGTTTGTTGCTCTCGCACGGCTTTTTATAGGTGATTCGCAATTGTCTCTAAATTTCATCAGAAATACCTTTTTATCGTCATCTGTCAATCACGGCAATCAACGATCGTTGATGGATTAATTTATGCGCGTCCGGTCGAATATTTGTTGTATACAGGGTCACCGAAAAGTTGTAGATTTTAATTACCACCTACTTTTTGTTCTTTAAATGCCCCTAACTGGCTGGTCTTTCTTCTTGTGTGTGTGGAATTTAATTGTGTGATTTTGTTACAATATTGGTGTGTATTTGTGTACAAAATAAATGATTTGAAATTAATTAATTACCTTATAAAATATGATGGTCATTATTGTGGTGCATTTAACATCTTTCTGTCTTTGTCGTTGGCTGGACTTAACATAAGATCTCTGCTGAGCAACACCCCCTTCTGCGTCAGATGGCTACTGAGGCAAATCATGATATCGACGCGCACATATACAAGGAAAATACCGATGGTGCCAACTTGAAGAGTTGCGCCTCCTCTATCATTTGATAGTGTTGACTTGGATTTAAATGAGTTAATTTTAAACAAATACCTCGCATGTGTGCAATCGTGTTAATGTTACATATTTGATAAAATAGAATTAAATTAAATTGAAGAAATACACAGATCAGATAGTTGGTTATAGTTTAATGAATATTCAATTAATTTAGTGTTTTTTTTTCTTTTTAGATTACCTACAGCTGGATCATCTGTCAACTGACAAGTGGAATTGTAAATATTGAATAAGATGTAATATAACATTACAATATATATATATATATATTATTTCTATATTGTATATACTATTGTATCTTAGAAACCTCACAAGGAAGATGTTTCGTGTGTTATTAGTATCACAAATTGGGTTACCTCTGCAATACTCAATGTATCTGGAAGACCTAAATACATATAATTAATATTTGATCTTCCTTGGTTTTTATAAATACTATAGTATATACGTTTCTGTAAGGTAAGGGATAAGCTTATAAATAGTGCATGCATGGGATAGCTTGTAGAATTTGTAGTAGATATAACATGAGGTGTGGAAATAAATGAAATTGTGGATTTCATAGTAAAAAATTATATTTTGGTTCATATAAAGTTATGTTCCACTTATTTGTTTCCATTATCTAGCTTGGCCTTTACGTTACAGCTTGTATAGAATAGTGCTTAATATATTGTTGCATGTCTATGTATGTTGCATGACTATTATTATTTAACTCATTATATATGTATGCAAACGCTTGTGCTAATATTAAAAAAATAGAATCAAAGTAAACGCTAACATACGCATACTAGTAAGATATATAAGTGAAAACCGTATAAAAATAAGATCTGTAGTTTGTTAGTTTGCTGCATTTGCCGATAGAAACTAAACTGCTATAATATAATTTTGCATGTAAAACATATTCGCTTGTTGCTTGGCTTCCGCTTAAAATTTGTTTGAATCTTTGCATGAAAAAAAGTACACTTTGCAGGTTTCATCAGCGCAGGTAATAGAAATTGCTAAAGCAAGAGTGGGCCAGTTTGATTGCAGACGTTACAATATTGAAAGAAGTAGACACCTGACAGCTTCAAAGTTTGGTAGTGTTGTAAAGAGAAGAACATCTACAGCATGTCACAACCTAGTTAAAAATATATTGTACCAAAGTAGTTTTTCTACGCCAGCTATTGAATATGCCAAAATGAAAGAAGCTGTAGCAATTTCAAAATTTGAAGAAATAGCAAACATAAAAGTAGAAGGTGCGGGTTTATTTGTCCATGATAAATATGGATTTTTAGGTGCTTCACCAGGCGGTAATTTCTTTTCTTTTGTACAACATATATGCAACACAGATATTGCAAGAAGTACCTACATTACTTCTTTGATTTTAGTTTTTTTTTACACAAAGTAATTAATTATATTAATATAAAAACCAATACTTTTAATTTGTTTCAGGTCTTATCGGCGAAATGGATCTATTGGAAGTAAAATGCATGTACAAAATTAATAAATCTGGAAAGACACTAAAAGAGGCAGTAGAAACAGATCATCAGTTTTGTTTACATATGGTAAATGGTCATTTACAAATTAAACGTAATCACAATTACTACTACCAGGTATAAACTATGACATGTCGAAGGTGTTTAATACCAATAATAACTAATTCAAAAATGCTTCCTAAATTAAAGGAGTTTTATTTAACTTGTATTCTGCCTGAAATTGTATTGGGAAATATAAGAAAAGGAAAAAAGGCGTGCAAGTTTCCCGATTTTATAAATCTAAAGATTCCTTAGATCCCTACTTTCTTTCAAGAAACACCCACACATATATTCTCATAGTATTTTTCTGTAAACCGGTAAATCATGTCTTTCACTTTTGACTGTGATCAGGATCTCTATATTAGTCAGGTTGTTGCAAAGAAAGTCGATTGTGGACACAACAAAATGTTATTAAGAGTGCGTTTCAACATAAAAAATCTCGTAACAGCCAAGATGGCGCGAAATCACAACTCCGTTAGAATATAGATGTCACTATCAGCTTTAATATCAATGAAAATATAAGAAAATACGAAATTTATTTTAGAAAATCCGTAAATTACAAAAAACTATAAATATACCACAAAATTATTATTTTGTATTGATTATGGGCAATTGTCATTGCCAATAACTAAAATATCTTGATTGTATTATGAGGTAATATTTTTTTGTTAAGATACAAATATAATTTACAACTCGCGCTTTACGATTGAACTTTGGTTGGCTAGTCATTACTCTGCTATCCTTTTTCGATGGCAAGGATATGGCAACGTTGCGAAGTGACGAAGTTTTAAGCTTTTCCAGTATCATATTTTTATTCAAGATGTAATAATTGTATTTTGGGCTACTTATATTGGATATTGAAAATGTCGGTCTGTCATCTGTCGTGTATATGTTTTGTGTATATTTGTATTTTGTATTGTCTCATTTTCCTCGACTTATCGCTAAACTATTATCAATACAGTCAAAATACATAGTTATTGCCATATAAAAAGTATAAAATTATAGGTTATCAAGATGAAACACTGCAAGAGAAAGCATTTGGAGGAAACTTTTTTCACTAAAAGAAAAGTAAATGATTCACTTTGGCCTCTGGCAAAGGGATTCTATTTGAAAAGTAAATGAAAACCATCCACATGCACCAGTATAATAAAATGCTTGGTATTGTTTCACAAAAAAATTTTACAGCCGGGCCAGACCAAAGAGAACTCATAAATTCACCGTTACTAAATCCGAGTATCGTAAAATCTGTTTTCCCACCTAAGCTGTAATGGTTGCTGTTACTGCAATTTTTTAAAATTCTATTTCATTGTATTTATTTTAAGAGGATAGTAGTAGTATATTGTTCTTTAGTTTAGTTTAGTTTCTGTTGAACTCCTGCCGCAAAGCTAAATGTACATCGAGTGCATATAATTTTTTGTGAAACAATACTAAGTGTTTTATTTGTTATCTATTTTTATATTAATTTACTATTTATCTATCACCCAGATCTTCTTCTACTAGCCCATCAGACAGTCTCTTTTAATCTACATATTAATTTCTTTGATATTCAGTTATGAAAATAAGATATTTTGTATATTTGTCTTATAGGTCAAAATTGTAAACAATTTGTAGATGTTTTATGTTTATGCTGTAATCCACAGTAAAATTCCATTATTAACAAAAATATTCCAACGAGTTTGTTTTATTTGTGTACATCTATCTTTTTTGCATGGTTCTACGAAATTTTTGGTCCTTTTGTAAGTACAGAGTTTTCTAACCTAAAACGTAAACAATATGACAAATGTCAAATTGAATGGTCACATCTTAGGCATAGCCAACCTACTTAATGAAATTACTATACTACTGGAAATTTGGCATCACGTAATAATTTCCATAAAAACAATACCAACACATAATTTAAAATTTGATTTCTTTACTTTAATTATTTAGTAAGCAGTGTGTGGTGTAAATATAATGATATTTTTCTATATTATTTGAGCTAATTTTAAGTAGTAATATATAGAATATAAAATATATTCCTCTAAATTAAGGAAATTAAAACAGGAATAAATACGTACCCAAATTAGTTCTTTATTATTTTAAAGAGTACCTATATTATTATTTTTATATAAAACTGCTTTTATTTCTCTTACTTAGACATAAATGATAAATTACAGCAATTAAAATGATAGGTTGTTTGCAGCGCCATCGCGAGAACGATTGCCAAAGTGCTTGAAGCTCTATGATTTTGTTTATAAACAAAATGGCCGTCTAAAATAATGATTAGTTTTTCGAAGCTTTTTCGAGAACGCAAGCATATTTTTAATTTATTTCTTTACCATTCTTATGTACATAACAAGACGAGTTGCAACACCCTATTGTAATGCATTTTTCCATATATTTCGTAATAGACAAATAATTTATTATTCTCAATGGGGTCTTGCAACAAAGCACCAAATTTGGAATAAAATGAGTTTTTAGAAATTTAATTTCAACCTTTAACAACGCCGAAAGCTATGCATAACTAATTTGTTATCGACTGAGTGCTCCCTGCCATATCATAGCCGCCTCTTAAATATATTTTCAATTAGAATATCGCATTTTTCTTCCTTACCTTCCTTTAGCTCCATAAAGTTAGCCCCTCATTAGAAGCAATTATAATAAATCTTACTTTTATTCGTTTGTAGGTCGTTTGTAGGTGTTTGATAGCGAATTTCCAACGTTTGATAGTCAATAGTTCATTAGCAAACAATAAAACAAATTCTTCGGAAAAACCTCTGTGATGTTAGCCCCTCATGTCGTCATTTTGACATCAAATTCAATTTTATTTTAGCAGAATCGTTTGTAGGTCGTTTGTAGGTGCCTGATAGCAAATTTCCAAATCTTGATAGTTGATAGTTTATTAATAAATAATAAAACAAATCTAGTAGGATATTAGGCAGGCAACCAAAATTACATCAGAAAAGCGTCCTATCGGGAACATATGTAATTGTAACTCATCCCGGCCACATTTGCCATCGAATTTAAATTCCTTTGAGAAAAATCGTTTATGCGTCGTTTATAGGTGCTTGATAACAAATTCCCAACGTTTGATATTTGATCATTTATTAATAAGCAATGAGAGAAGTTTTGCAGAATATTGTGTAGGCAACCAAAAAAACATGCGAAAATCATAATATATGGAATGTACTTATGTGTTTTTAACTACTCATAACCACATTTGCTATCGATATAAATTTTCTATAAACAATCGTTTGTAGGTTTTCATTCGCGATTTTCCGACATTTGATATTCAATAGCTAATTAATACCCAGCAAACAAAATTCAAATTTCGCGCAATTATTTTTAGTAACTACAACATAATCGTATAAAAAGAACTATTAATCTGAAACAAATTTATAGGTCATTTCATGTTTCAGCGTTGAAGTTACTAAAAATAATTGCGCGAAATTTGAATTTTGTTTGCTGGGTACACAATGAAACAACTTTCATTTCATTCTTAAAAAAAACATGCCTACTTCCTATATACGTATACATATGTATATGTACATTATTCCTGCATATTACAGACAAACAGACAATAAATTATGTCATGTATTTTGCTGGGAATATGGTATCGTAAATATGTATTATTGTCATTAAAATCATTAATTTAGCTGCAACTAGCTCAGAGTACAACAAAATTGATGTTTAACATATTAATTACGCATTAATAATAATAAATGATCTGATAATATCGTGGTTTATGATCTCATTAAAAATAATTTCGATTTCCTTTATATCCATCTTCAGATAAATATTTTGATTATTTCCTGGCTGTACTTTTGACCTAAGCTTCGAAAATTTAATTTAGGCTAAAAATTCAAATACGCAGTCCTATGTATACGTTCTATGTGTTGTTGCTATTAGGCATGCGCCCGACAGTCAATGTATCCGTGTGCACCAATCATGCGCGTAATGAAATGTAATAACCTACGTATAGTACAACTTTCATTTGATAAGTGAAATATTCAAGTGTAGTAGTGAATTTTCTACAATATTTTCTGTGTTAATTGTGAGAAATTATTCTCACATTCCATTAGTTTTCTGTGGTCGTCAGAAAGACTATTATTTGGAAACAATTACCGAAAAATTCTATTTTAAGGCTTCGACAATTTAAGTGTATCACTATGCCCCGTCTTTCTGTTGTTCCTCTAGCTGATGCCGTTAAGGTGGTAGAAGATTACATCGACCATTTGAAGGAGCAGCCTTGTCCTGCATATACGTCTAGGGTGTGGAAGGATATGAGTAGGTCTTTAGAAGGACGATGGAATGCGCACAATGTATATGTGAATGTACGACAAAATAGGCGATCGATAGTGTCAATTGCATGTCGAAATAAAGGCATACCATTTATAAATAAACTAAATTCCCACCATATGAATGATCCTACACTTGAATCGGAGCTGATTAATTCCACCAAAATTCCACATAAAAAATGAAGAATGGAAATGCATGCTAGAGTCTCCTGTCCAATATGGAAATAGAAAATATCCTATATTGAAAAGAGGTGCATGGACAGATATCTTAGCACTTGCCATCCTTAAGCAAACTGAACTTCCATGTGCATTCATCTTTAAAAATTCAAAAATTTATGTTAATACAGAGAGTCAGTATTTTGCTCGAATTAAAGGATATTGTAAAAGCAAATCTTGTGGAAATCAAGTATTTTGTTATATTGACAAAGATCCAGGCGATGCTGATTTCGATGTACTTCTAAAAACACGTGACACTATATACGAAAATCATCCTCACGTCGAACGGCCTCTTAGAGGTTTGAAAAGACAACAGATCGGTAAAGCAGTATTTTACCAAGGCTGTGGAAATTGGCAGAAACAAGAGGTTCTAAAAGAAACACATATTGGGCAACGCATACCAATAAATATTCCAAATTTGGATGTTCTTCGACAGGCAAAGATGGAATATGTTAACAATCAACTTCATGTACAACCATATGATAATAAAGATATAAATACTATTGAAAAAATGAAATACATTGCACCATATCAAGGATTCATTCATGAAGTCAAACGGGATAAATTTTATGTCTCCTTTGGATCACCAGCACAAATGCATGCATATAAACAGTACTGCAAGACTGTACGGCCCATGTCAACTCTATCTATAGATGGTACAGGAAGTATTGTCAAGCCATTAATTCGCCATGACGGATCCCAAGCAGGTCATATATTTCTGTATTCAGTCGTTATAAATTTTGATCATTCCACATTGTCAGTTTATGATTTGCTAACTGAAAGTCAAGAAACGGATGTTTTTTGGTGGTGGCTCAACCACTGGCAAAAATTAGGTGCCCCTAATCCCGGATTTGCCGTTTGCGATTTTTCTAGAGCTTTACTTAACGGAATGTCGTTAGCTTTCAACCAGTAAACAATTAAGACATATATCGAAACATGTTTTTTATACGCCATCAGAAGTACCGAGTACTACTATCGACCCCCTGTGAACACGTACATTCGAATAGATGTGGCACACTTAATGGTTATGATACGTAGGTGGAAATGTATGAAAAGCATAAGGCATAGTGTAGTGCAACAATTCTTTCTTTATTGCGTTGCTTTAATGTGCGATTGCCAAACACTTGCACAGTTTCGTGATATATTTTCTCTAACATGTACAGTTGGCCTTAACGCATTTCAAGATTCTAAAATTCGAATCATACCTAATTGCACTGTCATTGATGCCAAACAGAAACTGGAAGCATGTATTTCTAAACGAAATTTTGTACCTGAAAATGAGCGTGATAATATAGAACAAATTAACGAGATGGATGCGGGCGATGATAATGAAAATAATGACGGCACAAATCGCAGTCGTATTAAGGAATGGATTAATGAAGTACGCTCTTTAAGCGAAACTGTTGAGACGCTAGGCAGTGAGCCTAGCCTTTTTATTTCGACGATTTTATTAAACGCTTTATTCCCGTGGCTTACGAATTTCCACTGTGGACAGGAGTTGGAATTCCATATGAGATTGGACGTGGAACATCAACATTTTCTGAGGGACACTTCAACGACTTAAAACACAGTGTTAAAAAATTACCCTAGACCATTACGAGTGGATAAATTTTTAAAATTAGAATTTGAAGATAATACCGGCAGTGCTATAATTCTGTCTAAAAAATTAAATGGAAACAGCAAAGGTAGATGTGATCAACTTAGTTCTAACATATCATCACAGACGTTCAAAATGACTGACCAGCAACAGAAATCTCATGCTACTTCAAATATCAAAGAAAAGATATCACAACGGCAAAAAAGAATAGCTAAATATTTTAAGCCACAACCCAACATAAGGCACTGTAACAGTAGAACAACGCATAGCCGGACATCCTGGTTATTGCGAAATGGCAATAATATTCACCATTCTGCTTTAATAAATGGCAAGCATTATTTCGCTTATAATACTTGTGGGTGGGACTCCATAGTACAAATTCTATCAAGTAGCGCAATCGACAATCCTCAATATGTTCGCTCAATGGAAATGATCAGTAATGCAACATTGCAGTTTATTTTGAAATTTATAAAAACGGGACCTACAGCCGTTTTATATAAAGAACGTGCTAAAATTTTAACAGCTCTTTTTCCAAATAAAGTGCAAGGCAATTATAATGAATCCCAAGTAATGTCATCGTATGTTCTAAATATGTGGGAGAGTGTTGCTGTGATTTGGGCAACATGTTTTGCTTCACACCCTAGTGCTCTAGAGTACAATGACTGCTTAAGTTGTGGGAGTAATACTTGGTCTATAGTTGCCTTATTTGTTAATCACAACATCATTGGTGAACATGGATTTGAAGCCTTACAACTAGCTCTCCAACTCTCGAAGTATCCAAAAACGATAAAATGTTGTAATAAGAACTGTTTAGCAACATGTGTAGTCAGCCGTACTTATGGCAATCAAGTGTTTATTGAGCTTGACATTCGACCGAAATTATCTGAAACAACGGGAATGTTGTGCAAATTGATAGATTTTCCTGAAAACCTTGATTTGGGTGGTCACCAATATCGGTAATCTTACTTATCACAGTTGTTCTAGCACCTTATAAGATCTAATTGTATTTTTATTATAGGTTGGCTGGTGTCGTGGCTGCAGTTACCGGCCATTTTATTGCCTATTGTAGACGACGGAATAATTTTTGGGAATTGTGCAACGACATAAACAATAAAGTTGTGAGTGTTACCCCTAATGCATTTATACTACCTCACGGTGCAATATATACCAAAATTAACGAGGGAGATCAGGATATTTCAGTAAAGACACCACCTCTTACTAGTTTTCGACAATCTTCCACAGAAGATTTTTCTGGCAAGGTGCCGTTTAAGGATACGGACATAACAGCTCACGATAATTGGCGGAATAAGGGGATGCTGAAAACGATTCTTGTTTGTCTGACGATGAGAATATCATTGGGGACACTTTAAATACACCACATACTACAGATGCTATTACCGCACTCTCAACAAACACAGAAGCCTTGGAGATCCTGGAATACTATCGCTTTAATCATTAATAATATCAAAACACACAAAAGATGTCAACGACTGTGCTTAGAAAGGCTTAAGTTCTAAAAGGCAATGAAGCCATGGGAAGTTCATATTATATATCCCATTATATTCCCATAAGAACAGTTTCTGATGTCTTTTTGGTTACCTACCTAATATTCTGCAATACATGTTTCATTGCTTATTAATAAATGATCAAATATCAAACGTTGGAAATTTGTTATCAAGCACCTATAAACGACGCATAAACAATTTGTCTCAAAAAAATTTAAATTCGATGGCAAATGTGGCCGGGATGAGTTACAGCTAAATTAATGATTTTAATGACAATAATACATATTTACGATACCATATTCCCAGCAAAATACATGACATAATTTATTGTCTGTTTGTCTGTAATATGCAGGAATAATGTACATATACATATGTATACGTATATAGGAAGTAGGCATGTTTTTTTTAAGAATGAAATGAAAGTTGTTTCATTGTGTACCCAGCAAACAAAATTCAAATTTCGCGCAATTATTTTTAGTAACTTCAACGCTGAAACATGAAATGACCTATAAATTTGTTTCAGATTAATAGTTTCTTTTATACGATTATGTTGTAGTTACTAAAAATAATTGCGCGAAATTTGAATTTTGTTTGCTGGGTATTAATTAGCTATTGAATATCAAATGTCGGAAAATCGCTAATGAAAACCTACAAACGATTGTTTATAGAAAATTTATATCGATAGCAAATGTGGTTATGAGTAGTTAAAAACACATAAGTACATTCCATATATTATGATTTTCGCATGTTTTTTGGTTGCCTACACAATATTCTGCAAAACTTCTCTCATTGCTTATTAATAAATGATCAAATATCAAACGTTGGGAATTTGTTATCAAGCACCTATAAACGACGCATAAACGATTTTTCTCAAAGGAATTTAAATTCGATGGCAAATGTGGCCGGGATGAGTTACAATTACATATGTTCCCGATAGGACGCTTTTCTGATGTAATTTTGGTTGCCTGCCTAATATCCTACTAGATTTGTTTTATTATTTATTAATAAACTATCAACTATCAAGATTTGGAAATTTGCTATCAGGCACCTACAAACGACCTACAAACGATTCTGCTAAAATAAAATTGAATTTGATGTCAAAATGACGACATGAGGGGCTAACATCACAGAGGTTTTTCCGAAGAATTTGTTTTATTGTTTGCTAATGAACTATTGACTATCAAACGTTGGAAATTCGCTATCAAGCACCTACAAACGACCTACAAACGAATAAAAGTAAGATTTATTATAATTGCTTCTAATGAGGGGCTAACTTTATGGAGCCCCTTCCTTTATTAGTTACCATAACATAGTAATTTTACAGGCTGTATAGTTTAAGATATAAATTCTGTTTATAATTTCTTATAAAATTAAGTAATTAGGCAACCAAAAATGTCACTTGTCTTATAATAAGGGACATCTTCCGTACAGTGTCCAAACTACACGATATCGGAGATATAAACCTAAAGCGGCAGCAATGCTATTTAGTTCAAATATTCACTAAATTGTCTTGATAATTTTGTACCCATAAACATTTTATATTGTTATTACAAACCTGAAAGGATGAGATATTAATTCCATTGTTGCAATTGACAGTATAGTCATGTATGTCGGTTTTGTATATCTCAGAATTTCAAATGTATTCAAAATACACATAAAAATTAGAATTTTCTCTATGTCCGCAATGTACCTTTGTGCTTTGACATTAATTTTAACGGTGCTAATACGCATACTTTGTATTGTTGTTTAGCTTACGCCCTGCTCTGTTCTTTCATTATTCTATTGCACTTCTGTTTAGTTTGATTTTTGTAGTATATTTTGCGAAAACAATAATACATTGAAGCTGTGTTAAATACAATATTTTTACACGGGAAATGCAGGCAACCAAACATACTGCAGCCCCATCTTAAGCATCGAATTTTCCGATATCGACCTGGATTATGAATCGGCATCACGACACGTTTTGAGAACACTTGAACGTTTTACGAGCAGTGTTTCCAAAGGGAAAAGCTCTAGCCGTGGGACGGTTCCTAATGAGGAAGCACCTAGTAGAAGATATTCGAGCTCGTCTTGATCAGAGTCTACGAAAGCCATTACGACAATTGGCTCAACAAACAGGTAAAGGTACATGATTATTTTGTCTAGTTGTTTCACATAATACACACTAATACATGTTAAAACTAATTAAAAACATTTATTTTCAAGCTTATCTTATGGTTCGTGTCACAAAGTGGTGAAAACTAAATTACATTATCACCCATACAAAATATCGGTTGTATCAGAACTATATGCATTAGATTATAATAAACGTATAGATTATTGTCAATGACGAGCTGCTAAATTTATCTTTTTTTTCCGATGAAGCATGGTTTCATTTATATTTTTTTAAGAAACAATTACAGCTGCAAATTATCATAAAATTCTAAATACGTTTATAGAACAATTGCACGATGATGAGATAACGACAGGTTTTTTTCAACAGAATAATGGCACTGTAAGACAGACTATTGATTATCTAGAACAATTTTATGACAATCTGATTATTAGCCCCAATATCTCCGATGTTACGCCATTTAATTTTTTTCTGTTTTGTTATTTGAAAAATAAGATATTTCGTAATCGGTTGCACACATTAGACGAACTGAAGGAAACTGTGAGAATAGCAATAGACGAAATTGGACCAGAAATGTTGCAGAATGTATCGAAGGTATGAAGAGAAGAATAGACACGTGTTTACTTAACAATGGTAACCATATTGATCATGAGTTGTATATAAAATTTATTTTATTATTAACGTTACTGTTACTATCTATTATATTCAAAAATATAATTATAAAATCCATATGTATATCTTTACATTGGTTTTTAAAATAAATATTTTTTTCTCTATAAATTGTTTTTTTTTTCAAATTTAACCCCGAGTAATTCTGATATTGACATGTAATATACCTGCTTGTTTACGCAATTCCGTTCATCACAAGAGACTGTTAAGTTGCCTACCTACATATTACATTTAAACGAATTGCAACGCCAAAGAAAACAATTTCAGGTGAGCGGCAATTTGCCATGTTGTGGTCATCTTCGAATTTTATCATGGTAGCGGCACGGACAATCATTCTCGATCGCCCGATCTTTTACTTTGACCTAATTTTCAATTATATTATATCAATCGGGTAGATGATTTGAACAAATACTGAGGGTGTAGCTCTTGATCTGGAGCAAAAGAAAGGTACATGCTTTAATAAACATTATTTTCTAATGCTTAATTGTTTACGGCCCAAGTAAAGTTTTTCCTAAATGAAAGATTACGTCACTTTCGTGAAAGACTTGGCTTTAGAGTATACATCAAAAGTACAAAATGGATACTTACTAAACACGGAGGTGTATCAGTGGCTCAACACCAATAATGACAGATAAAACTAAAATCGATCCTTTTAGTGTTAAAATTGATGAAACATTATAGTACGGGAGCTAGCAACGTTTAAAAAACAAGAATTTCAGGTCAACTGATTTTTTGATATGTTCTCCTTATTGCTCCTTGGGTTAGAGTCTGAGCCGGCTGGCTGGCGGTAGCGGTTGCTTATATTAGTGCGCAGCCTACCTGTACAGGTAATAATCCTAGATTTTAAAAGAATGTTAAGAAGTGTAATTTTTAATTATGTCACTTTGGATAGGTTTGCCTGACATAAATTTTTCATTGCCAGACATTTTTATCGTTGCTAATTGTATGCCATACGCGAATTTTCTTTTTTTTTAAATAAAAAATTCAAAGTATTTTTTTATGTCTGTTATTTATATATTATCTTATTTACGGATAAATAAATCTAAAATTAATTTGCCAGACGTTAATTCAATTGTTTAACTTTAAATAAACACGATAAAGTGTGGCAGTATGATGCTAGTAATCAAAGAGAGACAGATGCAGAATCTATTGCCGAGAATGAGACAGAAAACAATCACAAAGGTACATTACTTATTCTTGCTTTAGTGAGTACAAATTTCGATATATAAATATTTTAACAGAAAAATTAAAATTAAAATAAAAAAAAATAAAATTAAAATAAAACTAAATTAGAAAGGAGAGAATGAAAGGTATATCATTGAAGTTCAAAAAATTACATTTTTAATAAAAAAATTTCTGGTCACTATACGGGAATTACAAATAATTAATAGGAGTATTAAGTTATATATTTTTTTTTATTCTATAATAGTGTCATAAAAAAAGGAGGCATCTTCGTAATCATCATCGTCGTCGTCGCTCTCATTACCAGAATTATTTATGTCGTCGTCTTGAGTATTGTCGCTGTCTTCTAATACTCTATTATTTGTAACAAAAAATTAACATTTGTTTAAATCTTTTTGTTTGTTATATCATATTTTAGTTATTATTTATAAATGTTCTATTTTATATTTTTATATTTATTGACTAGGTACAAACACGACTGCAAACGAAATGAAAATAATGTACTAAATGAACAATAGGGTCAGCCTGAACCCAAGTTTAACAAGATATAACTTTTCCTAAGGTGTAAACTGTGTTCCAAGAAAAGCATTTGCAGAGAAACCAGTGAAAGGTGCAAAGGATATACCCACGTGGCATGCTAACCAAACTTAATTTCTCATCAGAATTACATTTCATTTATATCTAATAAGAGTGTTCTATTTTGTTTATACTTTATTTAGTTTATTATCAGCATATAATTTTTATTCCATTACATTCTTGGTTTCATTCTCAGGTTCAATATTTCCTTTGACGTTGATATGCGTCTCCATAAAATAAAAATAACTTCTGCTCTTAGTGCTGTAAAGATATAATATCATTTCGAGCAAATTAAATTCTTCCAATATTCAAAACACTTCTTTGATTAATTCTGTGGCGAGATATGTGTTAAAAATCAAACAACTACATTTTACAAAAAAAAACACTGTAAATTTTCAGATTTTTTAAGACAGCATTTTAAACCAACGAATGCAAGATACACAATAGCTTTTCATGCCAACTAACCTATGCATATATAGTATTTTTACTACGGCTTTTCATCTCTCATAAATTTTGTTTTAGGTGTTTTGCAGTTAGAATGACAATATGTAGTTTTTGTAGCCTATAAATATTATCTTTTTTATTTCACTATAAAATATTACACCTCCGCATAAATTGATTTGAGTTAACCTAAAAGTAAATCATTTAAGGATTCAAACTAATAAGAAGTATAATATTTCACAGTCACTACTCTCAACTCAAACTTATAGGCTTCTCGTAATTGTATCATGAGTACTGTGTAGTTTATTATCTGTTTTAATATAAATATTTATTTCCACAGTATGTTAGAAACGCATAGGTTTGAAATAATCTATCCTAACTGTTTATCTTAGCTGTTTATTAAAAATATTATCCTTATTAAAGCGTTTTACTTTACCAGATTAAGAGCTTCGGCCACATTATATTTTTAGCATAGGATGTCCACCAATTATTACTACCCTGATGCCTCTAGATCAATTTAAAATGTTTTTTATGAGGGCTTCCGGGTTTTGACCGCGTCATAGTAAAGTACATATATATATAATACAAAATAAAATAAAGCAAAAATGAAAAAGAAAAATTACAAAAAATATATATACAACTTACTCAAACTCGACGTTTCGCCACTAATGTAAGTGGCTTCTTCAGGAGCAAAACTAGGTGAGGGGCGCCAGAAGGTCACGGTAACTCAGTTACACACTCGGAGTTACCGTGACCTTCTGGCGCCCCTCACCTAGTTTTGCTCCTGAAGAAGCCACTTACATTAGTGGCGAAACGTCGAGTTTGAGTAAGTTGTATATATATTTTTTGTAATTTTTCTTTTTCATTTTTGCTTTATTTTATTTTGTATTATATATATATGTACTTTACTATGACGCGGTCAAAACCCGGAAGCCCTCATAACAGAGACTCAGACCGTGGAAGCCTTCGATATCATTTAATTTAAAATGTTGCTCTAAGACAGTGGCGGCTCGGAGTGGTTCACATAGGAAGTGCATAATTTGAAAATTAAAAAGTATAATACAAAAACGCTTACCCAATCTTTATAAGTTTCACCGACATACTGTTCCAGACAGGTACTGTTCATTGTACAGTTTGTTTTGAGGGAATAGTTCTTCTCTAGAATATAGAACGCTTAGTTCAGTTCGTAGTCTGCTTTTATTGAGGCAGGGATAAAATTTTATTGCTTCTTTAAGGCAATCTTCCAGAAATTTTTTTTGAAAAGAGGAGAACTGTTTAAAAGAAATTAAGTTTGCCAATATTAAGTGCCCTGTATACCGAAATCTAGTTTCTAGTAAAATAATATCGCACACTTCAATAGTTTCCCTCCGTCTTTGGCTACCATCAGTTACTCTTCGCCGCTTTGATGGTCGAGGAGTCAGTTCTGAGTCATTTTGTTTAACCAACTGATTATCTGTGTTAGCGATTTCGGTTCGACTTTTTCCGATAGCGCGTTCAAAATTATCTAAACTATTCTTGATTTTTAATGCATCTGTATTGACATTTTGCAATTGATTGAACAATATGTCCACATGTGGCATAATTTTATGAAAGAAAGTTAACCAATAGATAAAATTTTCCTCCTCTAAAATTCGCAAAGTGGCACCAGATTGATGAATGGTAGTTTGTAAACTAGCTTCTCCTTCGATTTGTTCTAGAGCTTCAGTTATTTCTTCTCGGTGCTTATACATATATTGTATTCACTGTCCTAGAATTGAAGTTCCATCTTATTTTTGAAGAACGAGGCAAGTTTTTTCGCTGAAGAAGTTCTTCCAATCTTGCAGCTGGTTGTGATGAAGTGGAGAAAAAAGTACATAATCCCGTCAGATTGGCACAAAAAATTCTGCAATTACTATTGCTCGATGTAACATGTGATATAATAAGATTTGTCTGATGTGCGTAACAATGTACAAGATTGGCCCTTGGATACTGGTCTTGGACATATCTTTGCATGCCGTTAATAGCACCACTCATGACTGCTGCCCCATCATAGCACTGTGCAATCAGTTTTTCTGGGTCATCAACAAGCAAACTAATTTCGTTAAGGATGGAGGCAGGTAAAGAATTAGCATCATGTCCACTAGGCAGAAGAAATTTCCAAAATCTTTCGACCGGTCTCGCGTTTACAATATATCTTAAAACAACCACCAACTGAAACTGATTGGACACATCTGTGGTTTCATCAGCTATCACAGATATGAAGTCGGTTGCTTTAATTTCATTGGAAATTTGTTCATGATACACGTTCAACATTGCATCAAGCAGCTCATTCTGTATCGTTTTTGATAATCCCTTAAAAACCGGCGCTGCTTCGATGTGGTCTCTGAGCGATTTATTCAATTCTGCTGTAAAATTTATCAATTCCCCAAAAATGCCCTTGGTATTCGACGTTTGCGGTTCAACATGACCCCAATATGCCAGTTCGAATGCGCCACAAAATCTAATGCAATTTATTACTAAATTTAATACATGCCTATTTTTTGTTACGTGTTCATTGTGTTGTTGAATTGCTTTTCTATATTATGAATCTAAAACATTCTGAATATTATTTTTTCCTAACATTCTTAGACTAAATATATTTTTCAAATGCCCTTCGGAATTTTCATGTTTCGTAACTTTAGCACTAAGATGAATTAAATCTCTTATTCCGTTCTTTGACGAAGACGGTTCACCACCAAACAAAAGACACGGAAAACAAAACAAAGCATTTTTAATTTCACACCCACAAATCCAGTCATTTTTCTGATAATTATCCATTTTGAATTTTCTTATAACGTCTTTACCTTTAACAGATTGTTTATTTTCTGAACATAATTGAGGCATCAGCCGTTAAAGATTTTTTATTGCGATTTTTTTATCATACATTAACCGCGAAAACGCGTTATTCTGTAAGGCAGAGACGAAATTCATCTTACAGCAGCGGTGAGCAGACTGGAGATCAGAGGGTGGCAACTAGAAATAATTTAAAAATATATGTAAGTGGCGACATCAAGTGTCTGCTAGTGCGTAACTTCTAAGAAGTACAAAGTAAGCCAGTAGATGGCAGTTCATCTACTTCATAAGTGTACGTACGATTCGACGCCATTACGCCATTTTATATTTACTCATTATTGTTTACGGTCGTATATAATTTTGAGTGCGTTTATTGGTTTGTGACAACCGCTACTTATCTTAAAATTTTTTCTCTTGAGTTATTCTGTGCAGTATTTTTTGTTTATTTGTATAGAGTTAAGTTTTTAGTTTATTATTTTTATTTGGTAGTATATATATTTTTATCCTTTGTGTAAATATTGTTACTATTTTAGCAAGGGTTTTCCTACTATGAAGCGACGAATAGTTTACTCTCCATGTATCGTCAAGGGGTGCCTAGATACAATATCTAGCAGGTACTTATATCGACTGTAATAAATATTTAAAAATTCATAATTATTTCTTATACATAGAATTCCTGTAACACATCCACCAGTAAAATGCATTTGGCTTGAAAGAATTCAAGATGCTTCTCTAATAGACCGAGATGAAAAGGACTTATATAACAATGTACAGGCCAACTAAGAATGTCGCTCGGCAATATCTCAGAAACGGTTCATGGTAGAGCTTCGGGAAAAAAATATCACTGACTAAAGTGGCCCCGAGAAACATCTGGAAATTATTTAGGAAATTGTAGGATGACCGCTAGATGGCGTAATTGAGCACCAAAAATTTAAATTCTTATTTTATACAAAATTTATCAAATTAAGGTTTATCGCAAATATGAAAATCGAAATCTCCTGATAATTCCGCATATTTTACACCGGACAAATTTTTCGTATTTTATCAGATAAGGAGAGGGGAGGAGGAAAAATTTTGTTTTGAACGAACGCTTATAACTCCGGTTCTACTGAACAGAATTTTATAAACTTGGTCTTGTTGGAAACAGTTCTCCCTCGCCAATATACTGCTTACCAATTTTAACGAATTTAATAAGTGACATGCATGCCAAAGGGCGCTGTATAAATTTTTTCGGAAATTTTGTTTTTCTTCAAAAATATTAAATGGAAACATGTATTTTTGAACACGAATTAAGAAAATAGACTAAATTACCGACAATTCAACGAAAACCGCGTATCGATATCTTTTACCTATCCGAAGTTATCTTAAAAAACGTATAAATAACAAGAATTTTTCTATAAATATTAATTATTCTGCTTTACCTCTATGGAATTTAGCAAGTTTGGTCTTGATAGAAAGGATTATCCTCGGCCTATTGTTAGTGAATCAAATTCTTCAATATGAACAAATTTAAATAGGTAATTTGCGTTTTTTTTAGAGAGTAGTGCGTGTAATGTTATACCCGTATTTATGCTCACACTATTAAATAGTGAATTGAAATCTCAAAATGTCAGTGAAAACCAAAATTCGATATATTTTGCTTAAGGCTAGATATTGGTAAGTAAATTTGAAATTATTAATTACTAGATTTGTATAATGAAATTGGTATGAATATGGTAAATAATAAAAAACAAATAGTAGGTCGTGGAAATAAATGAATGGGACATGTGTCAAAATTAATAAACCTGTAGTTTTGATTCTGCAGTTTTACCGGTTGGTTTATACTTTGTTGCATTAAATTAGAATTAAAATTACGCGAATACTTTATTTTAAACTTAAAATGATTCTAACAAATCAAGAAGCATTTGACATGTTAGCAGTTTATTTTGAGTGTATGCGCAATGTAACTGTTGCTGCCAGGGTATATGCCGTACAATATCCTGAAAGACGTCATCCCCATAAAAGAAGATTTCTTCGACTAGTACATCGTTTAAGAACGACGGGAAATGTAAATATTCCTATATATAGAAGACACAACAGAGGTCGAACAGAGGAAAATACAATTAATATTTTGGCATCTGTGCAATTTGATCCTCATTTAAGTACCCGGACAATAGCTAGAGAATTGGGATTATCTAGAACTACTGTTCAAAATACCTTAAGAGCACATAGGTACCTATGACTACTATAACAATATAATATAAAGTTAAAAGTAGTACTCATATGTCTATATTTTTTTTTACAAACACAAATATATACATATATATTATATTTATACCGGTCCATTTCAGACATTGGATAAATAACGGCCTGAAGGGGCAAGGGGTACGAAAATTCGCTAAGAAGTGGGGTCGCGATGAGTCTATCACAGCGCTGTAGATTAGACGAGACTAGACCATGATAGAGAAACTTACACGCGTCCCCACTTCTTAGCGAATTTTCGCACCCCTTGTCCCTTCGCGGCGTTATTTATCCTATTTCTTGAAACGACCGGTATATTGATGCATATTAAGCTATGACTTCCGATACATACGGAGGACTACCTGAAATCCACTCGTTCCCGTTATCTAATTTAGATATAATGTACTATCATATATAGCATATAATAGAACATTTGTAACATGTGTACGACCAGAGGGGTAAAAAATTAGCAAAGTTTGTTAAGAGTATATATATGCATATATAGATACACTACCGGTCACGGAAGTATGGACAGTTAATTAAAATTTACAAAATGTGCATAAAATGTATTATAACATTATTTGTTCAAAATATTCAATTCACAGATTCGTTTATAGTTATGTTAGTAGTAAGTTTATACTTGCAGAATACATATCCCTACAATTCTACTTATGTAAACGCGACCTAAATTACCTGGTAATCATTAGTTAAACATGAATCTTAAATACTACATATAATTAAGGAACCCTTTACGACCTGATCCCCATTTCTTAGAAGTGTACCTGATCCCTTTAAAATGTAGTTCAATACAAATACATCCAGTTTATGCAGTTCAGTTAGTCAGTAGACGGTATTGTGTCTAATACTGCGTGTGCATTTAGGAATAGTGACAGAAATGCCTCGCGGTAAACCTCTATGTGTTCAAGACAGAGCAACGATACTTGCCTTACATACAAAAGGTATTCCATACGCATAATAGCTGAAAAATTAAAAATTAAAAAATCTACCGTACATCTGACGTTGCGTCGCCATGAGCAGACCGGTAGTCTTGAAGACCGTGATCGTCCCGGGCCATCGCGCGTGACGTCTAGATCAGATGATCAACGTATTAAACTTATCAGTAAAAGGAATAGACGATTAACAGCACCGGAAATTGCGGCTGAGTTTAATCGAGGAAGAAGAAAAGCCATATCCGTGAGCACGGTGCAACGGCGTCTTCGAGAAGCAGACCTGCACGGTAGGATAGCTCCAAAAAAACCGCTGCTACGACGGGGAAACCGCCATAAACGGTTGCAATGGGCGAAAGAACATGCTAACTGGACAGTGGATGACTGAAAGAACGTCCTATGGAGCGATGAATCGAAATTTGAAGTGTTCGGTCAAAGACGAAGAATTTTTGTAAGACGATCCGCTGCCGAAAAGATGTCCCCAAGTTGCATAATACCGACAGTGAAGCATGTAGGAGGGTCGGTGCTAGTTTGGGGATGTTTCTCCTTCCACGGAACCGGTGACTTAATAAAAATAGAGGGTATCATGAGAAAAGAAAATTATAAAACAATTTTAGAAGAAAATGCCATTCCATCAGGACTTCGAACAATTGGGCAGAATTTAGAATTTATGCACGACAATGACCCGAAGCACACATTATTGTTGTGTAAAAACTACTTAAAGGAGCAGGTAGAACAGAATTTATTAAAACTTATGACATGGCCACCCCAAAGTCCTGATCTCAATCCAATTGAGAAACTTTGGGATGAGTTAGACAGGAGAGTTAGAAAAACGTGTCCTACGTCGAAAAATCAGCTTTGGCTAATGTTGAAGAGAGAATGGAACACCATTCCGCAGGATACCTTACACACATTAATAGAAAGAATGCCGAGAGTGGTGTAAGCTGTTATAAATGCGAAAGGAGGTTTTTTCGATGAAAAAAGGTTTAATTGATATGCCCCATTTATTACATTAAGAATTAAATATTGTTTGGTATATTCCTTGTAAATCAAATTGTAAATATGTATGTATATAAAGTAATTAATAAGAAATTTACTACAAAATTTGTTGTATTAATCATTTATATTCACTTTTTACTAGAATAAGCAACTGTCCATACTTCCGTGACCGGTAGTGTATATATATGTACATATACGCAATATTATTATATATCTATTATTTGACATAAATCATTTTTTAGGTTTCATGCATATCACATAGTATTGCATCAAGCTCTAACTGACCGTGATTGCGATAGAAGGCTGGACTATTGTAACTGGTTTTTGGGTATGGTACATGATAGTCCTGAATTTATGTCACGTATTTTGTGGTCAGATGAGGCTACATTTAATAGTAATGGTACGGTAAACCGTCACAATATGCACTATTGGTGTCAGAGTAATCCGCATTGGACGCGTGAGATCGAACATCAAGGTCATTGGTCAGTGAACGTGTGGTGCGGTATTCTAGCCGGCCTTTTATTTTTGATTTTTGACTATGCTCTTAATGGAGAACGCTACCTAAATTTTCTAAGCAACGAATTACCACTTCTTCTGGAAGACATACCATTAGCAATCCGCAGAGACATGTTTTTTCAACACGATGGGTGTCCGGCGCATTTTTCCCTTCACGTTCGCAATTTTCTGGACGGTGCATACCCTGACAGGTGCATAGGACGTGGCAGTCTATTTCCTTGGCCGCCTAGATCCTCCGATTTAACTTGTTTAGATTTTTATTTGTGGGGGCGAATAAAAGAAATTGTTTTTGCAACGCGGCCCACTACTCGAGACAACCTGATTGTGAGGATAAGTCATGCCGTACAAAGTATTTCTAGGACAGAAATAGAGACTGCAACACTATCTACTCGTCGTAGACTGAATCGTTGTATAGAAAATTATGGACGCCAATTTGAACACCTAGGCCGCCAGTGTCTGTTTTGATTTTACCATGTTTTTATTGCTTTTTTGTTTTGTTGCGTTGTTTATTTTAATAATACTGTTGTTGTTTGCATTAGTATTTTAAGATTTCAATTCACTATTTAATAGTGTGAGCATAAATACGGGTATAACATTACACGCACTATTTCTAAAAAAAAACGCAAATAACCAATTTAAATTTGTTGAACACCTCTAGCGGAACCGGTGATAATCATATTGAAGAATTTGATTCACTAACAATAGGCCGAGGATAATCCTTTCTATCAAGACCAAACTTGTTAAATTCCATAGAGATAAAGCAGAATAATTAATAGTTATAGAAAAATTCTTGTTATTTATAGGTTTTTTAAGATAACTTCGGATAGGTAAAAGATATCGATGCGCAGTTTTCGTTGAATTGTCGGTAATTTAGTCTACTTTCTTAATTCGTGTTCAAAAATACATGTTTCCATTTAATATTTTTGAAGAAAAACAAAATTTCCGAAAAAAATTATACAGCGCCCTCTAGCATGCATGTCACTTACTAAATTCGTTAAAATTGGTAAGCATTATATTGGCGGGGGAGAACTGTTTCCAACAAGACCAAGTTTATAAAATTCTGTTCAGTAGAACAGGAGTTATAAGCGTTCGTTCAAAACAAAGTTTTCCCTCCTCCCGCCCCTTATCTGATGAAGTAAAAAAAAAATTTGGCCGGTGTAAAATATGCGGAATTATCAGGAGATTCCGATTTTTATATTTGCGATAAACCTTAATTTGGTAAATTTTGTATAAAATAAGAATTTAATTTTTTGGTGCTCAGTTACGCCATCTAGCGGTCATCCTACAATTTCCTAAACAATTTCCAGATGTTTCTCGGGGCCACTTTAGTCAGTGATATTTTTTTCCCGAAGCTCTACCATGAACCGTTTCTGAGATATTGCCGAGCGACATTCTTAGTTGGCCACTCTGTACATATATGTGGTGCTCACTTTGTTGATGTTTGTAAAAAAGGAACCCGTTTATTTCCAAATGCGTTACCGACACTAAATTTACCAGGTTTGTATATTAATATATGTATAATAAGCTTTCACATGATATAAAATACTTTTCATTTTCATTTAGGCTTCAATAGCAATGCTGAAACCACTGAAGATTACCTTTATAATCCAACTGTTCGGAAACAATTTATGGAAGGACCATCATTTGCGACAGAATCACAGAACCAATTTGATGATAATGCCGCAGAGGGAATGCCAAGTACATCATTTGCAGTGCTACCACCAAAGCAGGTTGATAGGGACAATATGTATTTGTTAAGAGGTACACATAAATAGATTAGTATTTGTTACATTTCATAATAATTATGTGTGATACTTTCAGAAACAGATCAAACTCAAGATATGTCTGGTGGTCAGTCAGATGAAAGGAAAAAAAAAAAGAAGGAGAAAACGTGTTCTCTGTAAGTGAAATTGATTGCTATTTCAATGACTTATATATAAAAAAAAATTTTGTATGGAAAACCATCAAAGAACGTAGAAGGTACGTTTTATTATACAAAAAAGAAAATATTACTTTTGGTTGCGGTTTAATGCTTATACATTTGGTGTTGTTACCTACGTTTTGATTGATGTCTACAATAAATTGACTATATTCTGTGTTTTAATAAGAGGGACACAAGTGGCTTCAAACCATTGGGTTAATTTAAGCAACAATACTTTTGGCAATAAATTTTAATGACAAATAACAATGTAATGAACTACCATTCGCTATTTACATTTTGATATTTAACTAAACTGCATGTAGAATTCATTATTGCAAAATAGAAAACAATACCTTCGGTATAAATTTTACTATTTGGATTCTATTTGTTGTTCTTAATTACATATATCTACATACGAATTACATTCATTTCAGAAATTTTATAGTGCTTATTACAATAAAAAAATATGTGCTTACATTATCCCTTATTAAAAAACAATTTACTAAAAGGAAGAGCTCCCTGAGTATGCTCTATTACAATACTTGATATAGTGTCCATGTGTGTAATGTGTAGTAAAGAGCATGTTATGTTTTTGTGTTACATATTGTAGACTAATTTTAAGCAATAGCACTTACAAATATAGTAATTTACTATTTGCTATGATATCAATAATCCATTAAATACTATTACTTTTTGTTGCATCGTCTATTTATGGTATCAATGGAAAAAGGGTCGAATGTAGGGCTGTACAAACAAATGTTTTTTTTTCTTTTTATGTTTGCAAAGACACGCATGTAAATTAATTCATTAGTTTGAAATATTACTTGCACACTATAGAAACAGTTTCATGTACTGCGTGCTATACAGTGTATGAGTAATATGTTTGCATATTTTTGTTTCTATTTGCAGTACATGATATAAAGACGAAATCCAATCGTGAGTTGAACGTTATGAAGCGAATGGTGACTTATTATAAACGAAGGTCCCTGTCACTTCGAGGAAACTTACGTTCCATAAAAAAACGTGTGAAGCTTGCAAGTAAGTTGCACGCCTCTGAAGCTTTCCATAAAGTACTGCAAGGTTTAAGTCCTACTGTGGAACATTTTATTAGATGCCAAGTAAGGGAATTCCGTAGAAAGGCACGTGGTAAAAGATTTACCATTGACGACAAGCTGCTGTCATTGGCATTATATAAATGCAGTCCTAAGGCTTATAGACTCCTAAAAAAGATTTTTGTGTTACCTTCAAGAAGGACGCTGCAGCAAGTGCTAGCACGCATTCTCTTTCAACCTGGAATTAACCACTTTTTAGTAGACCATTTGAAAAAGGTAGTAGGTAAGTGCCTTATCTCCTGCAGAACGATATTGCACGGTAATTTTAGATGAATTATCAATTCAACCGGGACTAAAATATAATAAAAATGCAGATACTCTGGAAGGTTGGGTAACCTATGGTGAAAGACCTTTATGCAAACTAGCCGACCATGCATTGGTGATTTTCATACAAGGTGTGTATAAGAAATGGCAGCAACCGTTTGCGTATATGTTTAGTGAAGGTAGTGTTCCATCACAGGAATTAAGTGTTTTAATTAAATCAGTTGTTACTGAACTATTAAAATGTGGACTAAAACCATTAGCAACTGTTTGTGGCCAAGGTGCCTCCAATCGCGCAACTATCAATCGATTGTTGACAGAGACAAGAGTGAGATATGCTAGAGAAGATAAATCATATAATATGATTGGCTTTGACGTAAATGGCACCGAAATTGTGCCGTTGTATGATGATCCGCATTTGCTGAAATGCATCCGCAATAATCTTTTGACAAAAGATTTACTGTATGTCTATGAGGGTCAACAACGCAGAGCATCATGGAGTCATTTACTGCAACTATATGAATGGGACTCTAGCACCAAATACTTTAACGTTTTTACGAAATTAACCGACCAGCATGTTATACCGCAGAAAATAAAAAAGATGAAGGTCAGCTGTTGTACCCAGGATTTTAGTAATACTGTTGGAAAATTCATGTTACTCCTAATTGATGCAGGTAAGTGATTGCTGTAAGACTCACAAACCTGTTATTGCAATCATTATTTTTGTTATAGGGTCCCCGATACTTCCCAAGGCAGCAGCAGATACCGCCCATTTACTGCTTTTTTTCAACATGTTATTCGATCGCGTTAATGGTACTACCAGAAATGCTCCTGCAGGACATGAAATGCGTTGTGCTATTAGCGATAATTCGCCACATTCTGCTTTTTTCACTAAGGCAAAAGAGGTTCTGCGGTCCATGCAATTCCAGGCTGACAAAACAAAATCGCCCTCCAACCCACCTTCGATTGCAAACTGGACGAAACTTTTGTCAGGACTAATTTATTTATGGAATAAACTGAAAATGGAGGGATTTAAATATATGATCCCGAGGAATTTTAATCAAGATAGTCTAGAAAATTTTTCTCTTAGGTTAGAAGTCATGGTGCTAGGAACATTAATCCCACTTGTGATCATTTTGCGGCATCATTTAAAACTTTAACGCTTAACAACTTCCTATCCCTAAGTCTCCACAGAGCAACTGCGAGGCTGATAACGCAATTGGAATGCTGGATAATTTGCGGGATTTTGTAGTACATGGTAAAACAATTATCCAACCGGTACATAAAAATGTTGTTTTACAATATTCGGAAGAGCCTCAAAGTAATTCTCCATATGCCATTTCTTATATTACTGGTTATGTTGTAAGAAAAGTCTTCAAGAAATGCACATCTTGTTATGTTTGTATGCAGCTCCTTACAACAACCGATGAAGAAGAGCATCATATGTTGACTGCAGCTAGAAGATTTTCTCCAAAATCGCTGCTTCTGCCTTCCACAAACTTGTTCACGATTTTTGGAAAAATGCATGATATTATTTCTACTTTTATTCCAAAATACTGTTTATGTACTAACATTCGGAAAATTATTGTGGACGAAGTTACTAAATTGGTGGAATTTAATGGGGTGTTGTGTGAAAATCATGTAGACTATAGTAGTATAACATCATCGAAGAAGCAGTAATAGTGTCACTGTTTGCTTGGACAGGCAAAATAAACAAAATTATTAAAGGAAGGGATACCCGATTTAAACCTGATAGTGTGAGCGACCCAATTTTTCATTTGGCCCATAAAAAATATTGCCAGAGGAAGAAATAGATGTAGCAATTGCATTTATAATAATAATACTAATAGCAATCTTTATTTATACTACATAGGTAATATAAATTACATAACGTAGAAAAAACAGTGTCGGAAACTAACAAACTAGGTATAAACATATCAATAATTTGTCAAGTCGATGAACAGGTCACAAACTAAGTTGTCATTGTCTAAATTGGATAATATCCAATTTACATATTCAAATAGAGCTGTACTGATACTTCTTCCAGTAATAAAACCATGCTGGCTTTTGTTAAAAAGATTGCATTTCACAAAAAACGAGAAAACTTGCTCAGAAACTATAGTTTCAATAATTTTTGAAGAAGCGCTTAACTGACTGATAGGCCTATAATTTTCAAATTTATTGTGCTCACCTTTTTTATATAATGGTGTAATAATTGCTTGTTTTAATGTTGCTGGAAACCTACCGTTGCTGACTGACAAGTTAAATGTGTGACATAATGGTTCAGCAATCGTATCAAACCATTTTTCAATAATACCTAAAGGAATTTCATCTAAACCAACAGAGGTTTTGTTTCTTAATTTATATGTAGCTTCTCTTAAATCTGAAACGGTTACTGACCTAAAATGGAAAGTTGAAGGGTTTTATGTAATTTTATTAACCGAATTATTGTCATTGGTGTTGCGAAAATTCTGAATTAAATTCTGCATTAGCAGTCTCTATACCCATCTGTAATAATTTTCGAATTATTAACGTTTTTGAAAGTTTGAAGAAAATTATAACAATAGCAAAATTAATACAATGAAAATACTTTAATGAGTACGAACACTTAATAATAATTTACAGATAATATGCTTGACAATTGGTCTTCATATAAAACGGAGAAACTTTACTAACCACTCAAATCAATCGTCGACAATTAGCAATTTATCGAAAGCGGGTGCAAATTTACAGGAAGTAATAACAATAACAGGCCATACTACAATTAATTCTTTGGAACCTTATCTAAAGTTAAATTGAGCAGCATCATACTAAAATTATTTCTAGCATAAGAATCAACATCAACAAATACATACAGTGTGTCTGAGAGAAACCTGAAAATCGCGCATGTAATAACTGCAAAGCCTCGCCTACTAGTACTAAATCACGCCTCCCATCTCTTATTGTCGACGGTGATCGACAAACATTTAAATCTCATGCTATCGCCAATGAAGGGATATCATCAATAAAACGATTCAAATATAAAAAAAGATGTATGGTAGAAACATAAGCAATCCCAAGTTGGACTAAATATCTGCAGAATTAAGAACAAAAGACAAAATAAATCTTAAATGAATACTATCACCCATATTTTTCGAAATAGTTTATCAAATAAAGCATAGAACTACATGCTACTTCGCGTTCAAATGCTGTCATAAATAAGTATTACGGATTTCTTTTCCTCCAAGGTTAAATTCATGATAAACGTTTAATTTAATCTAACGGTTTAAAACCTTCTAAAATTAATTTAGAACGTTTAGAACAAGACCCTCTTGAAATGTCGAATGATGAGACGAATAGGAGGTGGTAACTGACCGGCAATGCCGAGACTCTCCGACAGTATGCCATTATGCGTCCAGTAGAAAGTCTGCCGTGCAGAACACGTTTGCTTATCCAATGAAAATACGGACATACGGTATATACCTCATTATCAGAAAATAGTTCTAATACTACCTATAATAATTGTACGTTCAATTTTTTGTAATAAATAATTACTGCAGTGTTTTTTGCTTTATACATTGTATGTATGATTAGACCATAATGCTTGTCAGTGAAGACATTTCCTATATTAGAACCCATCAGAAATCAGCTCAATGTAGCAATTGAGCAAAGTTACTTTACTAGATGTATAATCTAAAGAATAAAACTTTTGATATTGTGATTATCTGCAATCGCAGTATTTACACTCGACATGTCCTATATTTGGCTATATGTATATCTACATATTCTTCAATGCAAATCTAAATATCTTATCATACATAAACATACTAAATATGTAATAATTTAAAAGCATGCTTGGACAATGGACCTCTTGCTATTTGTTGGTTAATATAACAAGAACAATTCAATAGAAATATCTTTTGCCAAACTCCCACCTTCATTTCACAAATTAAAACACTTCATTAATTATTAGTTACTGATGAATAGATAAAATGACTACAAAACTATTTCTGTAGAAGCAACAATATATAAAATAAAATAAATATTGAATTAACAGGTTTTCAAATGCTTTTCCAAAAGATACTAGGTATATGTATTAAATATTCTTAAATTGTTTTTTTAGTTAGTTTTTGAGAAAATTGGATATTGTTCCATATAAAGAAAATAAGTTAGGGTTATATCGGAAAAATAAGAAAAGAAATCAAACTAAAATTTATACCATCGAATGTAACTCAGAAAAGTGTCTTAAGAATGTCAAAACTGCTTGTTGATAGCTCCTAAGAAACACAAGACATAAGGCTGGATTGATTTGCCAAAGTTGAAAAACATCTTGTAGTTCAAAAATGATAAGAGATAGCGGAACTTGGTTTGTGCAATTACTATTTTTAGATAAAAGCAACTCTATGAACATACCTCAGCTTTTTTCTCTCCCACAGGTTTCCTAGAGCCCTTAAAAATACACAAAAATGGGACTGACTGGGAAGAAATGTTAAAAGTATTGGTATTAGTCGATTAGCTACATGAATGCATTCCCACAATTCCACTTTCAAATTCTACAACAATGATTTTAACAAATTTTACTAAATGATAGTTGCATATTTTCAACATTGATTACTTTGCGTGGCTTAATACAGGACAGCACAAGTTTTTAAAATTAGGATTATCACTCAGAATTAACCACAAAATTGTTCTAGCTTATGTTTATCTAAATTTTTCTATGCATGTTATATCTGTAAGAGGCTGAACTTCCCTATGTCGACCACTGAATTGGCAATTTACTATATGCAGTTTAACGGAAAGTACACATTTTATTGAGTTCAAAACGGCTCCTCTTTTTTTTGCGATTAATCCAAGATACCTAAAAATCGATCTAACAAGTGCTATTTCTAGCTTATGTTTCGCTAGTGTTTTGATATTTCTGTGACGATTTTCAGTTGTGTTGATAACCAGTGAGAATTACAAAATATTGAGAGGCAATTTTAAAACGTCGTGCAGGAATGAAAAAATTAACCATTTATATTTTGTAGTATTTTTTAATACATCTTAGACTAATCTCCGCAGAAAAGGGAGTCCATTTTAAACTCAGTAAAACGTGTACTTTCTGTTAAACTGTATATAATTTGCCAATTTAGTGGTCGACATACGGAAGTCTTACCCTATATCAAAGTTTATGAAAATATAAATGTTTGTGTCTAGATATTTTTACCTGTTCAGGAAAACAGCATCCGCTAACAGCCTTCATAGTTATATTCATTAAAATGTTTTCACTATGCTGAAAATTTCTTAAACTAGCCCGATGTTTGAAGAATATGTTTCTCTTTTGAAATCGCAGTGTCGATTTTAAGAAGATGCAATTGAATGTCACCTAAAAACATACTATTACTTACATGCATTTTACACAAGTTAAAAATAACTGTAGAACATGTAATTGTAACCATATTCTAACGATTAATAACCGAACTACGTTGTAATTTCTGAATTTAATCAAATATTCACCTGTTCATATTCTTGTTTGATGATTCGTAGTTCGGGTAGCTTTTACCTCCTGGGTATTCAAGTAGTAGACAATCATCGAGTAGACTAGTGGTTGCATGGTTGCATATACATGTACGACGAATAACATCATACCTACCACGCATAGACAATTTATACCTTACAGCAAGTAGCGATATATGCAAGTAGATACATATATTACGTGATATACATACGTACCTATCTATAGAAATTACTACTGTCTCTGATAAAAATTAAATATACATATATACGATTAAATAGCCATACATATATGTACATATACTGAATTTTCAACTAAGAAATAATTTTTTTTTTTTAATATCGTTATGGCATAGACATTAAACATGTCGGGATCCACATTGTAAGGTGTCACGACTTTCAATTATGAAATATAAAAAACGTTTTTAGATAAAATATGCTCCAAATCGACTACTTACGATGAATACCAATTATCAGCCTTCTAGATATTCGGCAAACGGGCGTACCCGAGAGCTAAAAGCTGAAGGATCCCGTCTTTGAAGTACGAGATAGAAAAAACTTTTCCAAATAAAAATTGTTTCTAATAATTTATAGACGACGTATACCAAATTTCATGGTTCTAGAAGGTCGGGAAGGCGTCGTACCCGAGATGTAAAAGCTAATAGGGAACGAATTTCCAAATGCGAGATAGAAAAAACTTTTCCAAATAAAAGTTGTTTCTAATAATTTATAGACGACGTATACCAAATTTCACGGTTCTAGAAGGTCGGAAAGGCGTCGTACCCGAGATGTAAAAGCTAACAGGGAACGAATTTCCAAATGCGAGATAGAAAAAACTTTTCCAAATAAAAGTTGTTTCTAATAATTTATAGACGACGTATACCAAATTTCACGGTTCTAGAAGGTCGGGAAGGCGTCGTACCCGAGATGTAAAAGCTAATAGGGAACGAATTTCCAAATGAGAGATAGAAAAAACTTTTCCAAATAAAAGTTGTTTCTAATAATTTATAGACGACGTATACCAAATTTCATGGTTCTAGAAGGTCGGGAAGGCGTCGTACCCGAGATGTAAAAGCTAATAGGGAACGAATTTCCAAATGCGAGATAGAAAAAACTTTTCCAAATAAAAGTTGTTTCTAATAATTTATAGACGACGTATACCAAATTTCACGGTTCTAGAAGGTCGGAAAGGCGTCGTACCCGAGATGTAAAAGCTAACAGGGAACGAATTTCCAAATGCGAGATAGAAAAAACTTTTCCAAATAAAAGTTGTTTCTAATAATTTATAGACGACGTATACCAAATTTCACGGTTCTAGATGGTCGGGAAGGCGTCGTACCCGAGATGTAAAAGCTAACAGGGAACGAATTTCCAAATGAGAGATAGAAAAAACTTTTCCAAATAAAAGTTGTTTCTAATAATTTATAGACGACGTATACCAAATTTCATGGTTCTAGAAGGTCGGGAAGGCGTCGTACCCGAGATGTAAAAGCTAATAGGGAACGAATTTCCAAATGCGAGATAGAAAAAACTTTTCCAAATAAAAGTTGTTTCTAATAATTTATAGACGACGTATACCAAATTTCAGGGTTCTAGAAGGTCGGGAAGGCGTCGTACCCGAGATGTAAAAGCTAACAGGGAACGAATTTCCAAATGCGAGATAGAAAAACTTTTCCAAATAAAAGTTGTTTCTAATAATTTATAGACGACGTATACCAAATTTCACGGTTCTAGAAGGTCGGAAAGGCGTCGTACCCGAGATGTAAAAGCTAACAGGGAACGAATTTCCAAATGCGAGATAGAAAAAACTTTTCCAAATAAAAGTTGTTTCTAATAATTTATAGACGACGTATACCAAATTTCACGGTTCTAGATGGTCGGGAAGGCGTCGTACCCGAGATGTAAAAGCTAACAGGGAACGAATTTCCAAATGAGAGATAGAAAAAACTTTTCCAAATAAAAGTTGTTTCTAATAATTTATAGACGACGTATACCAAATTTCATGGTTCTAGAAGGTCGGGAAGGCGTCGTACCCGAGATGTAAAAGCTAATAGGGAACGAATTTCCAAATGCGAGATAGAAAAAACTTTTCCAAATAAAAGTTGTTTCTAATAATTTATAGACGACGTATACCAAATTTCAGGGTTCTAGAAGGTCGGGAAGGCGTCGTACCCGAGATGTAAAAGCTAACAGGGAACGAATTTCCAAATGCGAGATAGAAAAAACTTTTCCAAATAAAAGTTGTTTCTAATAATTTATAGACGACGTATACCAAATTTCACGGTTCTAGAAGGTCAGAAAGGCGTCGTACCCGAGATGTAAAAGCTAACAGGGAACGAATTTCCAAATGCGAGATAGAAAAAACTTTTCCAAATAAAAGTTGTTTCTAATAATTTATAGACGACGTATACCAAATTTCACGGTTCTAGAAGGTCGGAAAGGCGTCGTACCCGAGATGTAAAAGCTAACAGGGAACGAATTTCCAAATGCGAGATAGAAAAAACTTTTCCAAATAAAAGTTGTTTCTAATAATTTATAGACGACGTATACCAAATTTCATGGTTCTAGATGGTCGGAAGGCGTCGTACCCGAGATGTAAAAGCTAACAGGGAACGAATTTCCAAATGAGAGATAGAAAAAACTTTTCCAAATAAAAGTTGTTTCTAATAATTTATAGACGACGTATACCAAATTTCATGGTTCTAGAAGGTCGGGAAGGCGTCGTACCCGAGATGTAAAAGCTAATAGGGAACGAATTTCCAAATGCGAGATAGAAAAAACTTTTCCAAATAAAAGTTGTTTCTAATAATTTATAGACGACGTATACCAAATTTCACGGTTCTAGATGGTCGGGAAGGCGTCGTACCCGAAACGTAAAAGCTAACAGGGAACGAATTTCCAAATGCGAGATAGAAAAAACTTTTCCAAATAAAAGTTGTTTCTAATAATTTATAGACGACGTATACCAAATTTCACGGTTCTAGAAGGTCGGAAAGGCGTCGTACCCGAGATGTAAAAGCTAACAGGGAACGAATTTCCAAATGCGAGATAGAAAAAACTTTTCCAAATAAAAGTTGTTTCTAATAATTTATAGACGACGTATACCAAATTTCACGGTTCTAGATGGTCGGGAAGGCGTCGTACCCGAGATGTAAAAGCTAACAGGGAACGAATTTCCAAATGAGAGATAGAAAAAACTTTTCCAAATAAAAGTTGTTTCTAATAATTTATAGACGACGTATACCAAATTTCATGGTTCTAGAAGGTCGGGAAGGCGTCGTACCCGAGATGTAAAAGCTAATAGGGAACGAATTTCCAAATGCGAGATAGAAAAAACTTTTCCAAATAAAAGTTGTTTCTAATAATTTATAGACGACGTATACCAAATTTCACGGTTCTAGAAGGTCGGGAAGGCGTCGTACCCGAAACGTAAAAGCTAACAGGGAACGATTTTCCAAATGCGAGCTGGAAAAAACTTTTCCAAATAAAAGTTGTTTCAAATAATTTATAGACGACGTATACCAAATTTCACGGTTCTAGAAGGTCGGGAAGGCGTCGTACCCGAGATGTAAAAGCTAATAGGGAACGATTTTCCAAATGCGAGCTGGAAAAAACTTTTCCAAATAAAAGTTGTTTCTAATAATTTATAGACGACGTATACCAAATTTCACGGTTCTAGAAGGTCGGGAAGGCGTCGTACCCGGGATGTAAAAGCTAATAGGGAACGAATTTCCAAATGCGAGATAGAAAAAACTTCTCCAAATAAAAGTTGTTTCTAATAATTTATAGACGACGTATACCAAATTTCATGGTTCTAGAAGGTCGGGAAGGCGTCGTACCCGAGATGTAAAAGCTAATAGGGAACGAATTTCCAAATGCGAGATAGAAAAAAACTTTTCCAAATAAAAGTTGTTTCTAATAATTTATAGACGACGTATACCAAATTTCACGGTTCTAGAAGGTCGGGAAGGCGTCGTACCCGAAACGTAAAAGCTAACAGGGAACGATTTTCCAAATGCGAGCTGGAAAAAACTTTTCCAAATAAAAGTTGTTTCTAATAATTTATAGACGACGTATACCAAATTTCACGGTTCTAGAAGGTCGGGAAGGCGTCGTACCCGGGATGTAAAAGCTAATAGGGAACGAATTTCCAAATGCGAGATAGAAAAAACTTTTCCAAATAAAAGTTGTTTCTAATAATTTATAGACGACGTATACCAAATTTCACGGTTCTAGATGGTCGGGAAGGCGTCGTACCCGAAACGTAAAAGCTAACAGGGAACGATTTTCCAAATGCGAGATAGAAAAAACTTTTCCAAATAAAAGTTGTTTCTAATAATTTATAGACGACGTATACCAAATTTCACGGTTCTAGAAGGTCGGGAAGGCGTCGTACCCGGGATGTAAAAGCTAATAGGGAACGAATTTCCAAATGCGAGATAGAAAAAACTTTTCCAAATAAAAGTTGTTTCTAATAATTTATAGACGACGTATACCAAATTTCACGGTTCTAGATGGTCGGGAAGGCGTCGTACCCGAAACGTAAAAGCTAACAGGGAACGATTTTCCAAATGCGAGATAGAAAAAACTTTTCCAAATAAAAGTTGTTTCTAATAATTTATAGACGACGTATACCAAATTTCACGGTTCTAGAAGGTCGGGAAGGCGTCGTACCCGAAACGTAAAAGCTAACAGGGAACGATTTTCCAAATGCGAGCTGGAAAAAACTTTTCCAAATAAAAGTTGTTTCAAATAATTTATAGACGACGTATACCAAATTTCACGGTTCTAGAAGGTCGGGAAGGCGTCGTACCCGAGATGTAAAAGCTAATAGGGAACGATTTTCCAAATGCGAGCTGGAAAAAACTTTTCCAAATAAAAGTTGTTTCTAATAATTTATAGACGACGTATACCAAATTTCACGGTTCTAGAAGGTCGGGAAGGCGTCGTACCCGGGATGTAAAAGCTAATAGGGAACGAATTTCCAAATGCGAGATAGAAAAAACTTCTCCAAATAAAAGTTGTTTCTAATAATTTATAGACGACGTATACCAAATTTCATGGTTCTAGAAGGTCGGGAAGGCGTCGTACCCGAGATGTAAAAGCTAATAGGGAACGAATTTCCAAATGCGAGATAGAAAAAAACTTTTCCAAATAAAAGTTGTTTCTAATAATTTATAGACGACGTATACCAAATTTCACGGTTCTAGATGGTCGGGAAGGCGTCGTACCCGAAACGTAAAAGCTAACAGGGAACGAATTTCCAAATGCGAGATAGAAAAAACTTTTCCAAATAAAAGTTGTTTCTAATAATTTATAGACGACGTATACCAAATTTCACGGTTCTAGAAGGTCGGGAAGGCGTCGTACCCGAAACGTAAAAGCTAACAGGGAACGATTTTCCAAATGCGAGCTGGAAAAAACTTTTCCAAATAAAAGTTGTTTCAAATAATTTATAGACGACGTATACCAAATTTCACGGTTCTAGAAGGTCGGGAAGGCGTCGTACCCGAGATGTAAAAGCTAATAGGGAACGATTTTCCAAATGCGAGCTGGAAAAAACTTTTCCAAATAAAAGTTGTTTCTAATAATTTATAGACGACGTATACCAAATTTCACGGTTCTAGAAGGTCGGGAAGGCGTCGTACCCGGGATGTAAAAGCTAATAGGGAACGAATTTCCAAATGCGAGATAGAAAAAACTTCTCCAAATAAAAGTTGTTTCTAATAATTTATAGACGACGTATACCAAATTTCATGGTTCTAGAAGGTCGGGAAGGCGTCGTACCCGAGATGTAAAAGCTAATAGGGAACGAATTTCCAAATGCGAGATAGAAAAAACTTTTCCAAATAAAAGTTGTTTCAAATAATTTATAGACGACGTATACCAAATTTCACGGTTCTAGAAGGTCGGGAAGGCGTCGTACCCGAGATGTAAAAGCTAATAGGGAACGATTTTCCAAATGCGAGCTGGAAAAAACTTTTCCAAATAAAAGTTGTTTCTAATAATTTATAGACGACGTATACCAAATTTCACGGTTCTAGAAGGTCGGGAAGGCGTCGTACCCGGGATGTAAAAGCTAATAGGGAACGAATTTCCAAATGCGAGATAGAAAAAACTTCTCCAAATAAAAGTTGTTTCTAATAATTTATAGACGACGTATACCAAATTTCATGGTTCTAGAAGGTCGGGAAGGCGTCGTACCCGAGATGTAAAAGCTAATAGGGAACGATTTTCCAAATGCGAGATAGAAAAAACTTTTCCAAATAAAAGTTGTTTCTAATAATTTATAGACGACGTATACCAAATTTCACGGTTCTAGAAGGTCGGGAAGGCGTCGTACCCGGGATGTAAAAGCTAATAGGGAACGAATTTCCAAATGCGAGATAGAAAAAACTTTTCCAAATAAAAGTTGTTTCTAATAATTTATAGACGACGTATACCAAATTTCACGGTTCTAGATGGTCGGGAAGGCGTCGTACCCGAAACGTAAAAGCTAACAGGGAACGATTTTCCAAATGCGAGATAGAAAAAACTTTTCCAAATAAAAGTTGTTTCTAATAATTTATAGACGACGTATACCAAATTTCACGGTTCTAGAAGGTCGGGAAGGCGTCGTACCCGAAACGTAAAAGCTAACAGGGAACGATTTTCCAAATGCGAGCTGGAAAAAACTTTTCCAAATAAAAGTTGTTTCAAATAATTTATAGACGACGTATACCAAATTTCACGGTTCTAGAAGGTCGGGAAGGCGTCGTACCCGAGATGTAAAAGCTAATAGGGAACGATTTTCCAAATGCGAGCTGGAAAAAACTTTTCCAAATAAAAGTTGTTTCTAATAATTTATAGACGACGTATACCAAATTTCACGGTTCTAGAAGGTCGGGAAGGCGTCGTACCCGGGATGTAAAAGCTAATAGGGAACGAATTTCCAAATGCGAGATAGAAAAAACTTCTCCAAATAAAAGTTGTTTCTAATAATTTATAGACGACGTATACCAAATTTCATGGTTCTAGAAGGTCGGGAAGGCGTCGTACCCGAGATGTAAAAGCTAATAGGGAACGAATTTCCAAATGCGAGATAGAAAAAACTTTTCCAAATAAAAGTTGTTTCTAATAATTTATAGACGACGTATACCAAATTTCACGGTTCTAGATGGTCGGGAAGGCGTCGTACCCGAAACGTAAAAGCTAACAGGGAACGAATTTCCAAATGCGAGATAGAAAAAACTTTTCCAAATAAAAGTTGTTTCTAATAATTTATAGACGACGTATACCAAATTTCACGGTTCTAGAAGGTCGGGAAGGCGTCGTACCCGAAACGTAAAAGCTAACAGGGAACGATTTTCCAAATGCGAGCTGGAAAAAACTTTTCCAAATAAAAGTTGTTTCAAATAATTTATAGACGACGTATACCAAATTTCACGGTTCTAGAAGGTCGGGAAGGCGTCGTACCCGAGATGTAAAAGCTAATAGGGAACGATTTTCCAAATGCGAGCTGGAAAAAACTTTTCCAAATAAAAGTTGTTTCTAATAATTTATAGACGACGTATACCAAATTTCACGGTTCTAGAAGGTCGGGAAGGCGTCGTACCCGGGATGTAAAAGCTAATAGGGAACGAATTTCCAAATGCGAGATAGAAAAAACTTCTCCAAATAAAAGTTGTTTCTAATAATTTATAGACGACGTATACCAAATTTCATGGTTCTAGAAGGTCGGGAAGGCGTCGTACCCGAGATGTAAAAGCTAATAGGGAACGAATTTCCAAATGCGAGATAGAAAAACTTTTCCAAATAAAAGTTGTTTCTAATAATTTATAGACGACGTATACCAAATTTCACGGTTCTAGATGGTCGGGAAGGCGTCGTACCCGAAACGTAAAAGCTAACAGGGAACGAATTTCCAAATGCGAGATAGAAAAAACTTTTCCAAATAAAAGTTGTTTCTAATAATTTATAGACGACGTATACCAAATTTCACGGTTCTAGAAGGTCGGGAAGGCGTCGTACCCGAGATGTAAAAGCTAATAGGGAACGAATTTCCAAATGCGAGATAGAAAAAACTTTTCCAAATAAAAGTTGTTTCTAATAATTTATAGACGACGTATACCAAATTTCACGGTTCTAGAAGGTCGGGAAGGCGTCGTACCCGGGATGTAAAAGCTAATAGGGAACGAATTTCCAAATGCGAGATAGAAAAAACTTCTCCAAATAAAAGTTGTTTCTAATAATTTATAGACGACGTATACCAAATTTCACGGTTCTAGAAGGTCGGGAAGGCGTCGTACCCGAGATGTAAAAGCTAACAGGGAACGAATTTCCAAATGCGAGATAGAAAAAGCTTTTCCCAATAAAAGTTGTTTCTAATAATTTATAGACGAGGTATACCAAATTTCACGGTTCTAGATGATCGGGAAGGTATCGTACCCGAGACATAAATGTTTCAGTGTCAGGACAGGAAGTTATTTATGAAGTAGGTATATGAATTTTAATCCCAATAATTATGTATAATAATATGTGGCTATAATTATGTATAATCAAATTAAGGAAAGAAATCTTGGTAATAGCGGCTAGTACTGAAAATGATAATTAAATTTGAGAACTATATACATGAGAACTATATACATATACAGTATGTCCCAAAATGTCCGCAGCAGCCCTGTAAGTCCTGTGTTATAGTCGTAATGAAAAAGTGTTTCAAATAAAAGTTGTTCCAATTTACAAGATCTACTTTGTGAGCTGAAGAGATTTCGAAAATTTTATACAGCCTGGTCATTATGTCGTTACTTCTTTTCATCTCTTATGGCAGCCATGTTGAATTCGCTTCCATTCGAAAAATGATATAAGAAAAAGTTGTTCAGAATTACGAAATACCGCCGTATGCAAAATTTCAACTCGATCGTCAAATATTTATTTTTCCCATGTATTATCTATCGCGGTGGCCCAAAATGTCCGCAACTGCCTTGTAAGTCCTATACTATATTCGTCATAAAAAAGTGTTTCAAATAAAAGTTGTTCCAATTTACAAGATCTACTTTGTGATATGAATAGATTTCGAAAATTTTATAAAGCTTGGTCATTATGTCGTTACTTATTTTCATCTCTTATGGCAGCCATCTTGAATTTGCTTCCAATCGACAAATCTTATAAGAAAAAGTTGTTCAGAATTACGAAATACGGGCGTATGCAAAATTTTAGTTCGATATTTACTGAGTGGATTATGGCCTAAAAATCAAGTAGCAAAATCGAATCTAAAACAGACGTGATGAGCTTGAGAGCCAATGTGCTCTACAGTGTTATGGACGAATTCAATCATCGAACAGTGGCATGTATCGCAAATGAAGGAGGTTTCGTGGAGTGATTGCTTTTTTGTCATATTCTTGCTTTGTTTACTTTCATTTTAAGTGTTAGTCTGCAATGTATTATTATTTATTATTTTTCGTATACGGTTGTTTTTTACACATTTTTTTTTAATTTTTATAATTACTGTCTTATATTTCCCGTGATTTTTCTTTAGAAAATAAAACGTTTAGTATTTACTACGTAAATAAACACTTTTTTATTCTCATAACTACTTCAACTAAAATCATTGAAATTGAAACAAAATAACAGATTATCTTAAGAGGCCACCGCGATAGATGATAATAATACATAGCAAAAATAAATATTGGCGATGGAGTTGAAATTTTGCATGCGGCGGTATTTCGTAATTCTGAACAACTTTTTCTTATAACATTTTTCTATTGGAAGCGAATTCAAGATGGCTGCCATAAGAGATAAAAGAAGTAACGACATAATGACCAGACTATATAAAATTTTCGAAATCTCCTCAGGTCACAAAGTAGATCATGTAAATGGGAACAACTTTTATTTGAAACACTTTTTTATTACGACTATAACACAGGACTTACAGAGCTGTTGCGGACATTTTGGGACACACTGTTACATTAGACGATGTTTAGTCTTGGATGATGCGGTCACCGACTACTTCAGACATGTTTATTTTATCCATACGCATGTGAATGTGTTTTGTATGGCACACATAAAGGCATATAGCGACATGTAGATAGTTCTAACACTATTTACATCAATGGTCGTGTTCAGTTACCACATCAGTAAGGCACCGGTGAAGTAGTGAGATCAGTGAAGTAGTGAACCTAATACCTACACTGCAGGTATTGTATTGTATAAGCATGTAGGTATGCAGTGCGATACTTCATTCATCATTACTTACCGGTGACTTAGCTATGTACCAGCTATGTACTGACTGAACACGACCAATAACTAACATGTGGGCCGCCAATGTAAGTAATAAAAATTATCTGTATGTTGAACTCTAATTTTGCAGATAATTTGCGTTCAACATTGGAATAATTTTAGCTCCCACTCGTATTCAATTATTATATAAATTGAAATGAATAATACTGAAATTGAAATTAAACTAAGGTAGGGAAAGTATTCGTAAACGAAATAATTATTTTACATTGGCAGCACTGCAACTACATTTTACTAGGTAAAGTACAGTGATGTGCTTTAGTACTGACTCATCCCTCGAGGGCAGTCGGATATATATCGTTGTACAGTTCGTGTAATGCATCTTTAGACGCACGTCATCAATTTTTATGCGTACGAATCAAATCGGTACTTCTAGTTCAAGTTAAGCACTATATACATAATGCATTAAAATAAACTACACATTTCTGACAGTTCATATACATACAAAGTAGGTTTGGATTTTTCTATGGTTAGGATTCCGTCAATTGAGCGTGAATAAGCTGCATTAACCTAAAACACGCAGAACTTGACAAGACAATGATTACTAATGAATACAATCTGACACTTGATTAATGTAGTAGTCTAGATATGATTTATATTGCAGACGTACGAATTTTCCGCGCTTGAACATTCGACAGCGATATTAAATAAGGATAGGTCATCAAACAATGACGTGCGGCTAAAGATCCATTACACGAACTGTGCATAAGGGTTATATTTACAAAGTTTTATGGTACTTTGAGTCAGTATTAAAGCATGTCACTGTACATGACGTTTACCATCTCCCACATACTGACAAATAACTGATTGGCTGAAAAAAAGCAAAACAGCAAATCTCAGTTATACATTAGCAATAATACCGTGCGGTCGATAAAACTAGTGGTGTGCTATAATGGAGCCAGCTGAGCTTATGCAAACTCCGTTAAGTCCGTATGATTTGGGAGAATTCTTTGGGGGTCGCGAAGACGGTATCAATCAAGCTACATATAAAAATAAAAGGGGGCTGATTTTATTAGAATATTTCGGCGTAATCCCGGGTAAAAATGATGTCCCGCGAAATTGCGAAATTTGTAATGGACAAATGCGTGCGGTATCAGATCGCTCTCGGTCACTCGGATGGCGTTTACGGTGCGTAGAGGGCATACAATCGAGCCAACGAAAAATACATATATTGCAAATATAAAATTGAAAATTGTCGGCGCGAATTTAATAATTCAGGCGATACATGCATTTATAGATCAGGTACCGGTCACAAAATTCATGAAATACGTGAATATTTCGTCTGCTACTGCGATCGCGTATTATGATTACTGTCGGGACGTCGCCGCGAAAATAGTTTGGCACGAGTATGAACAAATCGGTGGCGAAAACGATGTCGTGGAAGTGGATGAAACTCATTTATTTCGTAAGAAGTATAATCGTGGGCGGGAAACACCATGGATCCATTACTGGGTTGTCGGCGGCGTTAGTAGAACGACGCGTCGCGTTTTTGGAGTGCTAGTTCAACGGCGTTCGGCTGAGATATTGATACCTATACTTCGGCAACATATAAACCGAAATTCCTATATCTGTACGGATATGTGGCGTGCGTATGGACGTGTTGATGAACATTTTAATAATCATGGCGTTGTCAATCACAACGAGATGTTTTTAAATCCGCGTCGTAATGAAGATCCTTTGTGGGTACCCATCGGCCGTTTTGCAGATGCGTGTTTAGATCGGCAATGGGTCGGACCTGCGGCAATTCCGGGTTATGTGCCTTTTAGAAATCATACGCAAGGTATAGAAAGTAGTTGGCGGAATTTGAAAACAATGTTTGGAACGTGTCCAAACGTAGAACGCGCCGAAGAGTACATCGCGGAATGGATGTACCGGCAAAATATATTGAATAGACTGGATTCGTTAGCCGCTAAATTTGATCGATTTATGAACGATATACGTCGCGCGTATCCGGGAGTAGGTCTAGTTGCTATGGATCGTGATGTGGTGAACTGTCAATGCCACGAATGTAATCCGCCGTAGTGTAACAAATCGTCCGGAAACCAAAACTGAATCGCCTGAAACACGATGAACGGTAGCGCAAAATAATTTAGTGGTAGTATTAGGAATATTAGATCGCGATCGCGAGGTGGTAGGCGAACGGAAAGTTAGGCAGGAGAAACAGCAGCGCCCAAAAAGTCAAGTAACCGTATGTGTAGGTTTGCTAGACTCTCGGGCAGTCTCCCGGGGATTAGGCACCGTCCTGTTGTTGTAATGGGGGAGAGGAACCAGATATCGCGGCGCGGTTCGGCGTCGCGCGGGAACACGCTGACCCGTAGATCCCGGAATGCCGGACGGCCGGCGCTCCGATGGCCACAAGCCCCCGCTACGGGTGAGCGGAATCGAAAGAAGGCGCATAGCGTGACCGTCTCGGACCTGGATAGTCGCAAAGAGTGCTGTCCGGGTTCAGACGAGGGACCCCTTGCGGATCGCGTCGTTGGTGGCCGGGCCTTGCCCCGAGGGGCGAGGGGCGGCCGCCTCTGGCACCGCATGGAATTGCAGAGACGTCCTCGGGAAGAGTTAGCGGCTCACGGCTCGTCTGGTTCTCCGATCTCGGGTAGCGGATAGCTTTGTTTTGTTTTCTTTTGTTTCAGGGAACGTCAAAGGAGCCAACGCCAGGATAATCGACACACGCTGATCGGACACCGGCGGCGCTGAACAACAATGAGGGTTTTATAGGGCTATTGGCGAACCTTTCCCTAATAAAAAAGGTAACGCGCCGCAGTTGGTAAAACCTCCGACTTTTTGAAGTTAAGGTGACGTGGAATGTTACCAATATTTTAATACAATTGTTAGTACAACTACGTATTCCGAAATTCCTCAGCTAGACATGTGTTTCTGTAACTACCACTATACAGGGTTAATCAATACTACACATTATTTACTAAAGCGTGCGTAATATCAAAAAATGTATTAGCAGGATATTTTTTACAAAAAATTTTTATACATACAGTCAAAAAGTTTGTTGAACAAATACATGCAAATAAAAGATTTGGGAGTGTTGTCTATTGAGTCTAGGCTAGCAAGATCATTGAATTTAGACTCAATTATTCAAATTTTCGCATAAAGGAAGACAAGAAGAGTGTTCTAAATAAAAAATAGTGCAAAATCATTTAGTGTTATTCTGAACATTACTTGAGTCTTAAGAATTATTATCAAATAAGTTTGTAAGTAAGTTATTTGTTTTATTTTATGGAAAATAAACTCTTGTTATTATAATGCACTATAGCAAGTTTTGTTTTCATAAAACCTTTATCTATACATTAATACTATTGACAAAAATAACACACATCAAATATTGAGCGGCAGCGGGTCCGCTGTATTATTTTGCTCCGGGCCCTGGCTGTGCTGACGGCGGCCCTAAATGTGCATCCTTAGTTATACATACGTACAGTGGCCAGGTTTTAAATCGACACCACCGCAAGCTAACGTGGACCTTATCGACACTAGACGACAATTAGTTGCGCGGACATACGTATAATCTGTGCGTGCTGCTCATCGCATACCTGTCTCATTCTTCTATCGACAATTGCAGACAATTGTATTGAACAGTTAAGAAACTCTCCGAACAAGATACAACGCACGCATACCGCATTCATTGAAATGACGTTAAAGCTCTTTCACATTGGCGATTTAGCAGTGCGAGTTAGTATTGCGATTTAGTCGCTTTCTATGCAGTTTACTGCACAGTCAGCCGCGCTGCTGAATCACTAGTGTGCATAGGAATAGGGAATACATCGGTAAAATCCGTGAGCGATTGGCGCTGCTATAAATCGCCAATGTGAAAGAGCTCTTAGTTAAGTACTGCATTCATTGCGTAGCCGGTATACTTTTAATTGAACGCAATCAAATGCAATACAAAATGTTATTCTTGCTGTGTGAGTTTGTATGATTTAAGGATGTAGGTAACAAGATATAAAAAATATTTTGTAACCAGCCCTTTTGAATAAGTTGTTATGAATGTTATGATGTATAACATAATAGATATGTAGGTATATGTATTTTCATCTCCTAAAAAAAATATCACACATAATTTAAACACATTAAAAAGCAAAAATATAAAATCTTTATGGTAATTTGCGCCATATTGGCCTACTTGATATTAAAATTCGGTAAGACTTCCGTATGTCGACCACTAAATTGGCAATATGTATGCAGTTTAACGGAAAGTACCAGTTTTACTCAGTTCAAAACGGCCCCCCATTTTTTGAGGAAATCAGTCTAAGATACCTAAAAATCGATCTAAAAAGTGCTATTTCTAGGTTATGTTTCGCTAGTGTTGTGACATTTCTGCGAAGATTTTCAGTTGATATTCGGTCAGAATTACGAAATATCGAGCGGCAATTTTAAAAAACGTCGCTCAGAATGTAAAAACAATAATCATTTTTTATTTAGCAGTATCTTTTAGTACAATTAATATATTTCAGTGACTAAAAAACATATCTTCTTTTGTGTTTTATTAAATTGACGCAGTGAAATTTGATGTTAATGCAAATAAATTTATTTTTAAAACAATTATTTACGTGTCATACACAATAATTAAATTAGTAAGTTAATATTAAGAAGAAAATTATGAATATTTAGATACTATTTTGACTAAATTTGAAGATATTTTAAATATTAGATTTAACATCTTGTCAAACGTCTCTTAAATGTTATTAATTGCAATTAAAACTAAACTAATTTTTTAGATGCCTACGTTCCTATTTTATATATGTATTTGCACTGAATTTAATAAAATACAAGAGGAGATATGAGAGACTTTTGCGCAATATTGTCAAAGTGATGTAACATAAAATAAAATAATAATAAAAATAATAAATTAATTAATTAATTATTTTATTAATATTAATTAATTAATTAATTTTTTTTTTTTTTTTTATAAGGGGAAACCGCTTGGCATCTAGGCACGGGTTCGATGTGCCTAGATAGTGTCGGGCGCTACTCCGACTAAAACCCCTTTAGTGTCCTTCTCTGACGTTTCGGAACCGTCGGTAGGACATAACATCGAAACGTCAGCGGCTTCATTTCTCCTTCTCCTTATCTCCTGCTCTTCTGTCTACTTAACTCGTCGTGTTCTTTCTGACTCATTATGTCTATGATGAGCTTGTGGATGGCTCGCCAATTTCCTTCGCGCTCTATCATCTTTTGCACCATGGTGTCCGGCGTCAATGTACAGCCCACTTCATTGAATGCATCTCGTCTAAGATTTTCCCATCTATTACAAACAAAGATGGTATGTTCTGCTGTATCAGTGTTGGAGCAGTATATGCAGCTGTCGGTGTTGTCTTTCCCAATACGCTTAGCGAAAGATCTAAAGGTTCCGTGTGCCGTTAGTGCTTGCGTCAGGAAGTAGTCAAGCCTGCGGTGGCTGCACTGTACCCACGGTCTTATAGCAGGTATGAGTCTCTTGGTCCATTAATTAATATTAATAAAATATAATAATAAATTATAAGTAATATAACTATTTTGTGACCTTTATGTACTTATCTTTCAATCCCATTTATATTATTAGTATTTTGACACATATTAAATGCCAATTTCTTCCACTGAAGAAGTCTTCTTAACGAAAACATAATATTACCTATATGTTCTGGAATAAATGGGTATTTCATTGATTGTGGTTTTATTGACCTACAAGTGGAAATATTTCAGGAATTGAAAAATAAATGCTAACAAACAACTGTCAAATTTGGCGCACAAGTTATAAGATCTAATTCGTCCATCAAAGGTTTTTATTTACATTGATGCAAAAACTAAAATAACGATTATAAAATTACATAAAGAAAGGTAAGTTCATAAAATAATCAACTATTCTTCGATTTTCAATGGCAATATTTATAGAATCGTTTTTAAATATTACTAATTTTGTTTTAGATTTTAATTTACAAATTTAATTATTCTCTATGCCACTCACAAAGTATCTTCAAATTTGAAAACATTGTTAACATCATGTTAATACTTTAACAAACAGTTACACTGTATGAACATATTTGCCATTTAGACATAATAGTATCCCTCTTGCTTGTGATGTGTTGCATAATCTCATTTTTCCAGCTAATTTTTCGATTCTGATAAATGATAACTTTTCTTATAAAAGTAATTCTCCTATAATAATTTGTACATAGTTTCATTATAATCGTAATACTATATTTTCATTCATATCCTACTTCAAATCTGTCTATTTTGGTCATGTTATACCTACTTAAGATATCCGTATAAAGGACAGGATATTTGTAATGTCCATGTTGAGTTTTGAATTGTTAAATACTCCTCGTTACATAAGCTTTACAAGATCGGCATATGGGAATACAAAAGGTTTGATAATGAATTACGTTGTTTATAGATTATTAGAGACAACTTTTATTTGGAAAAGTTTTTTCTATCTCTCACTTGAAAATTCGTTCCCTATCAGCTTTTTCGTCTCGGGTACGACGCCTTCCCGAACACCTAGAACCGAGAAATTTGGTATACGTCGTCTATAAATTATTAGAAACAACTTTTATTTGGAAAAGTTTTTTCTATCTCGCATTTGGAAATTCGTTCCCTGTTAGCTTTTACGTTTCGGGTACGACGCCTTCCCGACCATCTAGAACCGTGAAATTTGGTATACGTCGTCTATAAATTATTAGAAACAACTTTTATTTGGAAAAGTTTTTTCTATCTCGCATTTGGAAATTCGTTCCCTATTAGCTTTTACATCTCGGGTACGACGCCTTCCCGACCTTCTAGAACCATGAAATTTGGTATACGTCGTCTATAAATTATTAGAAACAACTTTTATTTGGAAAAGTTTTTTCTATCTCTCATTTGGAAATTCGTTCCCTGTTAGCTTTTACATCTCGGGTACGACGCCTTCCCGACCATCTAGAACCGTGAAATTTGGTATACGTCGTCTATAAATTATTAGAAACAACTTTTATTTGGAAAAGTTTTTTCTATCTCGCATTTGGAAATTCGTTCCCTGTTAGCTTTTACGTTTCGGGTACGACGCCTTCCCGACCATCTAGAACCGTGAAATTTGGTATACGTCGTCTATAAATTATTAGAAACAACTTTTATTTGGAAAAGTTTTTTCTATCTCGCATTTGGAAATTCGTTCCCTGTTAGCTTTTACATCTCGGGTACGACGCCTTCCCGACCATCTAGAACCGTGAAATTTGGTATACGTCGTCTATAAATTATTTGAAACAACTTTTATTTGGAAAAGTTTTTTCCAGCTCGCATTTGGAAAATCGTTCCCTATTAGCTTTTACATCTCGGGTACGACGCCTTCCCGACCATCTAGAACCGTGAAATTTGGTATACGTCGTCTATAAATTATTTGAAACAACTTTTATTTGGAAAAGTTTTTTCCAGCTCGCATTTGGAAAATCGTTCCCTGTTAGCTTTTACGTTTCGGGTACGACGCCTTCCCGACCATCTAGAACCGTAAAATTTGGTATACGTCGTCTATAAATTATTAGAAACAACTTTTATTTGGAAAAGTTTTTTCCAGCTCGCATTTGGAAAATCGTTCCCTGTTAGCTTTTACGTTTCGGGTACGACGCCTTCCCGACCATCTAGAACCGTGAAATTTGGTATACGTCGTCTATGAATTATTAGAAACAACTTTTATTTGGAAAAGTTTTTTCTATCTCGCATTTGGAAATTCGTTCCCTATTAGCTTTTACATCTCGGGTACGACGCCTTCCCGACCTTCTAGAACCGTGAAATTTGGTATACGTCGTCTATAAATTATTAGAAACAACTTTTATTTGGAGAAGTTTTTTCTATCTCGCATTTGGAAATTCGTTCCCTATTAGCTTTTACATCCCGGGTACGACGCCTTCCCGACCTTCTAGAACCGTGAAATTTGGTATACGTCGTCTATAAATTATTAGAAACAACTTTTATTTGGAAAAGTTTTTTCTATCTCGCATTTGGAAATTCGTTCCCTATTAGCTTTTACATCTCGGGTACGACGCCTTCCCGACCTTCTAGAACCGTGAAATTTGGTATACGTCGTCTATAAATTATTAGAAACAACTTTTATTTGGAGAAGTTTTTTCTATCTCGCATTTGGAAATTCGTTCCCTATTAGCTTTTACATCCCGGGTACGACGCCTTCCCGACCTTCTAGAACCGTGAAATTTGGTATACGTCGTCTATAAATTATTAGAAACAACTTTTATTTGGAAAAGTTTTTTCCAGCTCGCATTTGGAAAATCGTTCCCTGTTAGCTTTTACGTTTCGGGTACGACGCCTTCCCGACCTTCTAGAACCGTGAAATTTGGTATACGTCGTCTATAAATTATTAGAAACAACTTTTATTTGGAAAAGTTTTTTCTATCTCGTACTTCAAAGACGGGATCCTTCAGCTTTTAGCTCTCGGGTACGCCCGTTTGCCGAATATCTAGAAGGCTGAAAATTGGTATTCATCGTAAGTAGTCGATTTGGAGCATGTTTTATCTAAAAACGTGTTTTATATTTCATACTTGAAAGTCGTGACACCTTACAATGTGGATCCCGACATGTTTAATGTCTATGCCATAACGATATTAAAAAAAAAAAATTATTTCTTAGTTGAAAATTCAGTATATATGTATGGCTATTTAATCGTATATATGTATATTTAATTTTTATCAGAGACAGTAGTAATTTCTATAGATAGGTACGTATGTATATCACGTAATATATGTATCTACTTGCATATATCGCTACTTGCTGTAAGGTATAAATTGTCTATGCGTGGTAGGTATGATGTTATTCGTCGTACATGTATATGCAACCATGCAACCACTAGTCTACTCGATGATTGTCTACTACTTGAATACCCAGGAGGTAAAAGCTACCCCGTAGTTCACCAAATAAAGTGTACGTTGTTACCTGATGCAAATATCGATCTTTCTTTTTTGTAGTAATAATGTATAGATTTTTGGTAGCGGATCGGAATTGTTCGAAATTGTGAGCTACTGTTTTATTACGTGAAGTTGTATACTAATACAGCGCAATGCGATCGTACTGGTAACTATATGGTTTATGGCGCCAAAACGGAGCACTATAACTTTAAAAATTTATAATACTATTGTGAAATAATGAAGAATTTCGTGCAAATAACGAAAACGCGTAATTTGCACCAAATTCTTTCAATTTTTCCAATAAATAGGTCTGTAAAGTTTAAAGTTATTTTTTCTTTTTATTTGAATCTCTTCACCAACAGCAGTTTATGGTTTATACACCACCGTTCAACTTAAAATTTTAATTTTTCATTACTACCTACTTAGTTTTTTTAACTCCCATTTCAATTTCAAAATGTCAACATGTCTCAATTTAAAAACTACTCAGAATCAGTAAATTTTCAATATTTGATCTTAAATGTCGATATTCCCGACAATTTCGTTTGCGATTTTTTTTTAGTCGCTACTTATTTCGGGAGAATTAAATAATTTTTAGTAGACATATTAATTTTCAACTCAACTTCAAGAATGTTGGGAATATAGAATTGAAAAGTCCGATATTTTTAAGAAAAACTGGATATATGTACTTATAATCAATTTCTTATACATCTAACAATTACAATATAATAATTATTCGGTAAATTAACTTCAGAAATAATAGCCAACTCGACTACTATCACGAACTTCTTCTCACCTCTTCATCAAGATAAGGAAACGCAGCACGTCACCATTGTTTTTACAATTTATGCAATGAAACACAACAAAACTTACACAACCAAAATGTATAAATATATAAAATATTCACTTACAATCGGTCCTCGAAACTAGAAATAAGTACACAAGGTAGAGCACAAGAAACCGCTAGAAAGAAAACGAATAGAATGAACAATCTTGTTTTAAGCCATTTGTAAACATAGTTTATATCGTTTATATAGGTTATGTATTGTTATGAAACTAGCTGTCGATCCAACGACATCAGCGCTGCGCAATCGTTCTGTGAACTAAAACAGTTTACGACCTTGATCTATACCGTGAGATCCGCATGGTTACAACCACAGATCACCCCTAAATTCTTTTAGCCACCGCGCTATCTATCCGTGGAGTGAATGGTTACATTGCTAACTAATCACCTCTGATATAAGAGGTTTGTTCCCAAATATTGGCAACAGTCGGTGATAAGTGTATGTATCGCTCTACTGCGCATGCTTGGTTGTAGACAAGTTTCGGATTGGGCGATTCAAAAGTACTTGTTGGAACGGTTGGAACATGCACTACCAACTACCTATACTCTCTTATCTATGCGCCACGCAATTTCGGAACGATTTCAGCCATTCACTATAATAGTTCGGTTGATGTATCAGTGCTTGACAGCATATAAACTCTACTACAATACACAGTCAACAGCGTACACATTACACATGGCACACCCAGTTCAACCAATATCAAAATATGAAGAATCTAATTAGATAATAGTATGTTTTGTTTCAAATAGTTGCCAGCCCGTTTATATGTGACCTTGACTACACCTCATAACCAACAGCAGTTTCAGCAGTAACTTGTGACGTCACTCTTTACTGACATGGCGTTTTGTATAGTTTCCTCAGCATGCATAATCTGATTACGGAACGCTAATTCAGTACTGTCAGTATTCTCAGCAGATTTCGGAATGCACCCATTGAATGATCAAGCGCCATGTTGGTGGCTGTATTTATGGCGTGTAATTTAAACTATTAGGCAAACCGGAATTAGTGAAAATGGGGTAAAAAAAAGAAAAATGAAATATAATATAATGTATTTAAATAATAAACAATATTTAATAAAAGCTTATAGTATATGATTTCAAATATTACGTTTTACTTCACACTGCACCTACAAACGTTATAGATTTTCAACCAGATAACCAAAACGATGACCAAAACTAAATACATACCTTACGTCTTACGTCATGAGTAATGTCAGTATGAATCATTGAACTGGCAAGCAGAGACACAAAACTGCATGTCAAATTTTTAAGTGAAGCGGAAATATATAGCTTAAGGTGGGCACAATACCATAGACGATTCGTAACAGATGATCACGTAAAAAAATGGCCGATTTAAAACATCTAGCAGTATATAGAGGACTCTACTAATATCAATCTCAACAAATATATTAAATTAGCTAAAATCAGTTTCGAAATATACATCTCCGCTTCCACGGTTGCGTACCTACCTATCAGGTAATAGAAAATGTTGAGAATGTAATCGTACGATGTGTATGGCCTTCGCGTATTATAGATACCATAAACTTGTTGCAATTAATTATAAATATCTACAATATAATCGACGGTTTTAGCCGTTTCTTTGATACTGTAAATACTGTTAAACCATTTAATTTAATTAAATTAACAAAGCAAAGTATTATTTCTTTTATTTTACAATATTTGTATTTCAGATTTTCATTACATGGATCTATAACGTAAGTGTAGAATATAAACTATTCTCAAGCTGTAAGAAATGATCGGTTTTGTACTTCCAGCAAAAAAATGCAAATATCTCGTTTAGACTACGTTTTACAAGAAATGTGTATTATGCATATACTATGTATGTAAGTACATAAAGTACTACTAAATAGGTATATGGATAATTTTATATTTCACCTATGTTAAAATTTACCGAAAGTATCAAAGGAAGGAAAATACAACATTCTGTATTGTCTTTCTCTCAATGGACCTACTAAAGCAAATGTACGCGGATACGGGCAGACGGGTATGATATTCGCGATAAATACAAACTTTTTTATTAGGAACAAAATAAATAACTCTGCCAAATTAAATTTTATTTATTATTTTATATTTAAATAGCATACATTGGATATACTTATGTCAGTCTGGCATACAATGACGAACACATATGTATGTAAAATAAACTTTCAACGTATTTTTCTTTGATATCTTGAGTGATGGCACAGCCCTGCTTTGAAGAGAGAGGATTACTTAACTTCCGTATGTGGACCATTGAATTGGCAATTTATATGCACTTTAACGGAATGTAGACGTTTTACTGAGTTCAATACGAACCCCCTTGTTTGCGGAAATCAGTCTAAGATACCTAAAAGTCGATCTAAAAAGTGCTATTTCTAGGTTTTGTTTCGCTAGTGTTTTGACATTTCCGTGAGGATTTTCAGTTGATCCAGTCAGAATTACGAAATATCGAGCGGCAATTTTAAAAAACGTCGTTGAGGAATATAAAAATAATCATTTTTGATTTTGCAGTATCTTTTAATACAATTAATAAGTATATTTCAGTGACTAAAAAACATTTCTTCTTTTGTGTTTTATTAAATTTAAACAGCGAAATTTGATGTTAAGGCATAAAATTTATTTTTAAAATAATTATTTACGTGTCATATACACAATTAAATGTGTAAGTTAATATTAAGAAAAAAATTATGAATATTTACATACTATTTTGGCTAAATTTGAAGATATTTTTAATATTAGATTTAACATTTTGTCAAATGTCTCTTAATTGTTATTAATTGCAATGCATCGATTTCATTTATAAAAAAATGTTCTTTGCTTATGCTCGGTAACCATGGTGACTGTGACTGTTATGCACCTAGATTATTTGAAGTTACAATGTTGGTAGCAGTCTGGACGCGGACCAGGCCGGTTTCACTAGATTACCATGACTACTACCAATATTTTTAATGCGAACGTCCCCATGAGAGGCGCTGCAATGCAATAATGCTGTTCAAATGTTAATTTGTTTAATTTTGATTTAATTGACATTTGTCAAATTATTGTCAATGTATAATTGGTTTAAGCGTTGTGTTCAATATTATTGATTATTTCGAGTTCTTTTCTTTCTTCAAACACAATATTTAATTACTTTGGTTTTATTGTTTCATTTTGTATTTAGTTGCATGTTAATTATTTTAGTGTTCTAGCATATTATCATAATTTGATAATTAACTAATATGGAAGGTCCACGCTGCGTTATAAAAATGGTTTTGCAGTAAAATATGGTAGCAGACACTGTTTTCCTAATCCAGCGAAAAATATGGATATGTTTAAAAAATGGATCAAGTACTGTAAATGATGAAATTCGTAATTTGCCACCAGAAAATGTATATTAAAATCGACGAGTTTGTAGAAATCATTTTACTAATGATCAATTTGGGTCTAATAATAGATTGTTGTCTACTGCATATTCAGTTTTAAATATTCCAAGTAAGCTTTCGTCCTAATTCTCATTATGCGTTTTGTTGTTGCGGCAAAAATTTTAACATTTCAGCGATCGTGCGCTTTTCACCTATTTTTATCAGTGGACTAAGGTAGTTTTGAATTGAGTTATTAATATTATGTCGTTTTAGTATGATTTGAATATTTTTTTATTATTTCTATGGGTGTCCTATTTTGGTAGACATCTACGATATTGCTTCATACTAATGAAAAAGGTTTCACTTACAATCATTTTTCGGAGAATTTTTGAAGAAGTTCCAGCTGAGAAGTTGCCAAATTATAACATAACAATATATGTAGTGAAAATGTATGGTCTCTACCTATAGCCATGAAAATCTTCTTATGGAACCGGATCTGAAATACTGACCATAAAATTTTCGTATTTCTCTGTATTTAAACCGGCCACAGCAGTAAAAGCATCAACTCCGACTTTTGTTCATATTATAAACAAATTGCAGCAGGGGGCTAAATGGCTTATAAATAATATAATTACTCATCATTAACTTAAATTTCTTTCTTTTTTCTATTGTATAGAAAAATTCTATTGTATACAGAATTCTTATGTACTTACGGTCCGATTTCATAATAATGTCCTTCATTCGGTTTATTCTCGGTTAAGTAATGAGTATGGTAGTTTAAAGGTACATCAAAAAGGACTTTAGGAATATATCAATTAATGATCGCATAACACTATTTTTTTTATAAAAGTCAATTTGTATTTAATAGTGACTTTAAATAATAATACGGCATTAGGTTTTATTACGAAATCGGCCCTTATTTCTATCAAATATGTTATCCTTTTGTAATTTACTTTGTTCATAAAAATACAATATACCTTATATATACATATTTGTTATTTATGTTTTGTATTAATTCATTAAATATAAATTGAAATAAAATGCATCGTACGCTTTGGTATATTTAAGCGTCGCGCTTTCGCATAATAATGCGAACGTACTCAGTAGATGGCGCAAAACATGGTTATGATTGACATACGCTATCTGACGCATCTATATTATATTTCATCTATGACGCGGACGATGTGAGTCAAATGTGAATATCGCATGCGGTTGTTGGAACTTGTCATCATCTTCGAACGTTTCTCTTATTAAAAATGTGGACGAAAGATTTGAGGAAGTTAAAAAACTTCAATTTTAACAAGTTATCAACGTATTGGGAACAACGCGGACATGGGGAACTTTCGTAGTTCATGCACTGGATAAGCCACTAAATATTTGAAAAAATGGGCGTGATTTAGTTCGCGCCGCGCATGTCGATTAGCGATTTTTTCCTAATTGCAACCGCTCCATTAAAACTAAACTAATTCTTTAGATACCTACGTTTCTATTTTATATAATGTATTTGCACTAAATTTAATAGAATACACGAGGAGATATGTTTTTAGTTGCTGAAATCTTTCAGTATTAAAAGATACTACAAAATATAAATGACTATTTTTTCATTCCCAAACGACGTTTTAAATTACCGCTCGATCTTTCATAATTCTGACTGGATGAGCTGAAAATCCTCGCAGAAATGTCAAAACACCAGTGAAACATAACTTAGAAATAGCACTTTTTACATCGCTTTTTCCTAGACTGATCTCCGCAAAAAAGGGGGTCATTTTGAACTCAGTAAAACGTGTACTTTCTGTTAAACTGCATATAAATTGTCAATTCAGTGGTCGACATACGGAAGTTTAGCCAAGGTAAAAAATAAATACACACGTTTTCACATATTTATTCTAAAACTGTAAAAAATCAAGGTGGATTCATGTCAAAAACCATTTTTGTAAACAAGAAATCTGGAAAGAAAGGTGACGCGTGCGCATTGAAGCCTTGGTATACTCGAAGATATAGATATGCAGCTGCATACAGTGCTATCACGGTTTGATTTCGGATATTGTGAAGATCAAGTACCCGCATATAATAATACAATTCTTCGGTGTAGCGGGTGTAAGGTATTTTGAACGCTACCTCACTGCTTAACATCTGCAGCATATTTCCTGGTTTCAATAAACATAATAGTGTATATCAAACTTGTCTTGTTTTCCTACAAAAAAATATATTTTTCAACGAAATACACAAACATTTTAATTTCTTTGTAACGTTTGTTTTTTAAAAATGAACAAATTTTCTATTTCATCCATAATACATTTAAAAGTTTGTTGTATTTGATATTTATTTCTTACTATATGTATAATTTATGCAGAACGAAATAAATTATTTTTAGTACAGGTAAACTTTCAAATACATACATACACAACCTTGCATAAAATGATGTAAACAATTTTGGATTTAATCTTTTTGTGTTTTCTCATAAGATTTTGTTTGCACTAAATCGAAAACGTACAATTTGATAACTTGAGTTATGATTTTTTTCAACTTACCCTTATAAACATTGTTTTTGGCAGCAATTACTAAAATATTTTCTTTGTCTTATTTCCTAAATTTATCAAATTAGGCAACCTAATACGCACAATCAATTATCGACATCTTACAGACAAGTGCCAAAGTTAATTTGACAGATATTAATCATATAACTTGTTGTAGCTACTGACATAGCTTTTGCAAAAACGAATGCTTTATTTACAATTTTCGCAATTTGGCATTCATCTACGATTTTTTCCTTATATTCTAAATGCAAAATTATTTCAATTCATTGCTATTTACTCGTTGTTTGAAATAAATTTTGACGTTATTTTTACAAACAAAATAGCTTAGTCCCTCCGGAGGCATCATATCATCATGTTTAATACAAAATATACAATTAATTCTTTCTAAATCGGCCAAAAGCTATAAAAGTTTAATTCAGTTACCGACTGAGGAATCTACTATATTTTAACCGCACCTTAAGCGCAGACAACGAACTAATCTCGTCTTTGTCTGGTCCATAGAGGTTATATATATGGAGGAAGAATGTTGCGTGGAAGGGGTGAAGCCGTGTCGGCCATACTTCTTGGGATGAGAAGTACATAAGAACTTTTTGTATATAATAGTGTATGCAACTGAATCAGCATTCTTATGTTGTACTGTATCTACATACGCGGCGTATTTGTGAAATTATGTTCCGTAGTGCATATAGATAAGGACTTCATAAACTTTCAATACTTTTCTATTCAATTCACTTACAATCTAGAAAAAGTTATATTACTATTTTAGATATCAACATAGCTAACAGAAAAGCACCTATACTGACGATTATGTAAGCATAAAGTGATTCTTGTAGACTTCATAAATATAAAGATCGCTTTTTCTTTGTAATCATTGGTCAATTAACTTTTCGTCTGTCTTAAAATAATTTCAATAATGAATTGAAATTTTGAAACACATGAAATCGGCCGAATTAACGGATATAATAGAAATAATTATAAAATTAAGCCCTAATTTAATGCTAGGAGAAGGTGAGTAAAGTATTTTGTAAAATAACGTTTAACAAAACCTCATAAAGCGATTTATAAAAATTAAGCAAAGCAGGATTGTATCTGGTTGGTCCTGGTTCTTTGAAATTTGAGTTTTCTCGTTATCACAATGACATTTGTTTGAATATTTGTCTGTTAAACAGCGAACATAAATTTCATCATAAATTTTATAATGTATTATACACCACTAAAACCAGGTATACAGATATTTGGGTGTAATTATTTATCATAAGTAATATAACAAGTGACCAAGATTTTTCGATAAAACTGATTTGGATAATTTGTAAGTGCTTGTTGAGATAATAATTTCGCGAGCCGAAGGGCGAGTGAAATTATTTGAGATCAACAGGCACTGTTTAGTTCTTGTTAGAATTTATCATGCTTTGTGTAAATGTTTATTTCTCTCTGATGTATTAAATGAAATAATTTCAGTAAAGATGCAATATATTTTACAACATTGTGTTTCATTACTTCCCCATACCAGTCTTCCAATAATTTATATCTAATATGCGTTTTGCTTTCTACACTTCCACTTCGTTGTTTGCCAACTACATTCATACAATTTTTACCATAGTTAAAATTACTTAACAAACATTAAATGTAGACCTCGATTAGGTACATTATTATAAGCACTTATACATAAGTAAATTATTTTAGTACATAGCTAAATTAGTAGGTTCACTTTATACCCCTAAAGATAGGCCCCCACTATGACCAGCACTTATGTAAAGCGGTTATGTATTTGAAGCTATTTTGAAATTCCCACGTAAAAATCCCAATAAATATGGTGGACATTCGGCTTCACTTTTGACGGAGTGGGGACTTATATACTCAGCTTCCATGTATATAGTTCTATGGTCTGGTCTTATTCAAGTGAATTGCACGAGCCGTACGCATGTGCTAGGCAAAGTTTCAAAATACAAACTGTCATCTAGGCTGTCCTTGTCATACAAATAGATATTTGGATATGAAAATTATTCTTTGAATGTCGTTGATTGGGTTATACGTTATACATATGTAAGTGACGCAGAGATCATCTTTCGTGATCTGTATATCAGGCGTTGAGGCTAAACAAAGATAACCAATGTGACGTATTTCTGTTAGCGTCTGACTTGTAGCGTATTAGGCAGTATTTGGCAGTTTATGACAATGTACAACATTATTTGATTGTCATCCGAAGGTAATATTTTTTATTAATTTCTCGCTTTAGTTGCCGTACACCGCAATATGTTGAAAAGAGATAGAAATACGTCAGTGTTCACAGTTGCCTATCTTTTGCCCGGCTTCACTTTTTAGTATTAAGTTACCGTTCCAGTTATATCGTAGGTATACCAGGCGCGCGCGCACGAGCTACTGATATGTTTAGTGTAAGATGAAAAAGAACAGCGAAGAGACGTCCCTTAGTTAACACAGGAAACGTATATCGGTACTGGTTGCTTGGACGAATGCATTCATGGTATCTCTTTATCTAACATATTAAAATCCTATGCCTGCTCTAACACATTGAAGATCCTATCAACAGATCGAAGTGCTCAAACACGACAGATTGCATTTGAGATAGCAACAGACTTGCGCCTGCGTACATGCACATTAGACTCAGCTATCAAGGTGATGCGAAGAAATTGATAATACACCGAGAGTATCAGACAGAGCTTAACATAGCGCTTCCCAGTTACAGTCGCCCACACATTGCTAATGCATCTATCAGCGGGTCGAACGCGCGCATACTGTATAGAGTTCACTGGTACGAATCGACACTGTATTGTACGTTAAATGTCGGTTAATCGCCATTTTGCTGGTTGTATTTTGACGCGCATGCGAACAAGATCATTTTCTAAGTGTCGCTACTGGATATACTTATACTGTGGTATAAGTATCTCAATGATAAGTACATATTTCCAGAGAGCGACACTTAGAAAATGATCTTGTCCGCATGCGCGTCAAAATACAGCCAGCAAAAAGGCGATTAAGCGACATTTAACGTACATTAGAGAGATGACTTTGACGTTAGACTTTGACAATAAATATTAAATAAAAAATTTGAGAACGCTTAGTTTCCATGGCACCCTGAATAAATATCGAATGCATGTTTTCAAAAAAACCTAATTATCTCGTAAATTATCAATTTCAGATATAGGACATGTGGAATGTAAAAGATGTAAAATGAGATGCCGAATACGACTAAGTAATAAAATATGTGGGGTGCTATTTGAAAAAATTAAGTTATGGTTCCTCAAAATTTAGTTAACGTGCCACAGTAAAGGAACCACGCAATATAGACAGGTGTTCTCGGCGCTAAAATATACTCCACCATGTTGTTTAAGCATATTATGAATTCTAAATAGATATCCGAAAAAATCGAGTGTTCTCTGATTGTTTGAATAAATGCTCGCTATAATAAATTTGTTTAGAAAAAATTGAATAACTACAAAACGCCGGAATCACACTGAAAAAACTAAATGCATTTATGAAGCCTAAAAGTAGGCGAATCCAAATATGTAAAGATATACTGACTGTTCTATAAAAAATAACAAAGTAGACGGCGACTTCCGGTATAACCGGAAGCGCTAGAAATCTAAAAATATTTTAAGTGAAGAGAACACAATAGATTATATACGATTCTGAATTTTCAAATTTAATTTAAATTTTTGGCCAGAACCCCATAAACTTGTAATGAACTGTCTCGGTGAGACACCCTGTATATGTGCCTAATAATCACATCAATTTTCTGATCGATCAGACTATTAACGTTACGTTATTTAAAAATTGAAAATTTTTATCGAAACAATGTGCACAAACAAAAAGTATCAAACTACGTAAATATACTACGAAATAAATAATCATTCTCAGCTTTTTTAAATTTTCGAGCTACTTATATATTTGTATATGTGTGTACATATATAAGTAAAAATAAATACGTGTTTTCTTTGTATGTTGTTAGTAAATAGTCCTATTCATTCGGAAATAATTCTGCAGGTGATCGTGTTTAGGGCGTTGACGTATTTCGTCGGCAATTACTACTAAGTACATGTTTAACCGCAAATGAATATTCAGGAAGGCGAGGCATAACAAACATTTCTTGATAAAATACTTTTTTTCAGATTATGCAACCAAACACACGATGGTCGAAAACCTGCCATAAGAGTGATATATCAATTTATCAATGGTAAAACTGAATAAGCCGAAATGTATGTATGCGTCATCTGTTAGATGATTCTATAGGTTGCGATAGGTTAAGAAACCGGTGACCAACCGTATTTTAAATGCGGTGAGAAGAATGGTGATGTAATTTTGGTTGCCTGCCTAATATCCTACTAGATTTGTTTTATTATTTATTAATAAACTATCAACTATCAAGCTTTGGAAATTTGCTATCAGGCACCTACAAACGACCTACAAATGATTCTGCTAAAATAAAATTGAATTTGATGTCAAAATGACGATATGAGGGGCTAACATCACAGAGGTTTTTCCGAAGAATTTGTTTTATTGTTTGCTAATGAACTATTGACTATCAAACGTTGGAAATTCGCTATCAAACACCTACAAACGACCTACAAACGAATAAAAGTAAGATTTATTATAATTACTTATAGTGAGGGGCTAACTTTATGGAGCTTAAGCCTTGTCCGTGGAGTTATTAGTAAGTGTTCGTTTTCCTGATTGAACATAGATATCGCCACAATTTACAATAATTTGATTCTTACTGACATTACTCATGTCGTAACGGACAAGATCTAAAAATTCGACTGTTGCGATATTTCTACAAACGTCAAATGACTTATTTAAAATGTCAGGGTCTCAATCGCAAAATGAATGCCAAACAACAACATTTATTTGACACTGATATTATAAGAGTCCATTTCTCAGTTTTTAAGTAGTACTTTAAAGTGGCACTTTATGGACGGAGAAGTAGCGCATAAAATAAGTAACTATGACGCAGTCGAATATAGTACCTAATAGCCTTGTTTATATGTATATAGAAACAAGGCTAAATATAGTATACTTACTACAGAAGTAGAAAACTGTCATATTTGTGTCGAGCCCAAACGTTTCTGTCGAGGCGATAGCCGAGACAATGCAAATTGGGCGAGACACAAAAACTTTTCTATTCCGTGTGATATATACTATTTTTTCTTCAAACGATTTTCGCCGATCTCGTGAGCTAAAACACATTTAAATATAGCATACATTATTATCATTGCTTAAAAGCAGATTTTACGCATCTGTCAAAGTACTACGTTTAATAGTATATTATTCAACGAGCGGTAATGTAGGTAATAACTCACGCAGATGAGGTTTGCAGCACGAGGCGATAGCCGAGTGCTGTAATTCATCAAGTGAGTTATTACCATTACCGCTCGTTGAATAATATACTATTAAACGTAGTACTTTGACAGATGCGTAAAATCTGCTTTTAAGCAATGATAATAATGTATGCTATATTTAAATGTGTTTTTTAGCTCACGAGATCGGCGAAAATCGTTTGAAGAAAAATAGTATATATCACACGGAATAGAAAGCTTTTTTGTGTCTCGCCCAATTTGCATTGTCTCGGCTATCGCCTCGACAGAAACGTTTGGGCTCGACACAAATATGACAGTTTTCTACTTCTGTAGTAAGTATACTATATTTAGCCTTGTTTCTATATACATATAAACAAGGCTATTAGGTACTATATTCGACTGCGTCATAGTTTTTATTATTTGTGTTCTACGATACCTACTATTCTATAACTAGAAATAATCATGCTTCATGATTTTATTTTAATAAATCTGGAACTGTTGATAAATAGTGATGTAATATTGGATAGAATATGAAATTGAATTACGCGCCATCGCTCGAGTCATATACGGGCCAACGGCCATTTCTCTTTTACTGTCAGTATTTATCTTTAGACGTGATTGCTGTAAATTGGGAGTGCTGTGAATTACAGAATGTAGATGTTAAATACAGTATTAATATTGTGTGTATACAAATACATACATATGTGTACTATGTATTGGTAATTTATTAAAGAACGTTCTTGGATTTGTTTGGGATTATAGATATGAGGGTTGATTTTCATAACCTCTAATAGTAACCCGCTCGTTCTGTGGAAATATCATAAACATAACAAGATGGCCGGACAAACTATTATATATATACATATGTTTTCCAGTTTTTTTAAATAGATATGTACTTCATTAACTTGCATAATTTATTAAAGCAACAGTAGGTATTAGGTCCTAGTAATACGGTATAATAAACATGCTGTTAAGGCTCATTTATACATGCTAAGTCAACTCGGCCAAGGTGATTGACTAGTAAGCCACTAGCACTCAAATAATACGAGTAAACATTCACTGGTGCTAGCTTGAACTAGCACCAGTGAATGTTTACACGTATTATATGAGTGCTAATGGCTTGTTAGTCTTATCACTCGGCTGAGTTGACTAGCATGTATAAATGAGGCTTTAATATTCGCTTTAATTACGTCTTGAATTACGTATTTATGCCGTCCTGGTCGTCCTAAAAGTGTGACATTTCAACGTACAAATCTCGTGATATACACGTGCCAAAAACACGTCTTTTGGTTGCAATATTACCAAAATATTACGTGCTTTTCACGTTTTTCTGTTTGCTGGGTAGTGGACTGTTTCATTTCGACGAATCAGATTGTAGAATTTAGCGTGAGTTATGATAACTCACTGCTATAAATCACGCTAATTGTTTATGGGTGCCATTACTTGTTCAAAAGCAACTGAATAATCAATACATTATTTAATAGGAGTAGATAATAGTATATTACATTACTAGGAGTAGAAAGCTGTCATTTTTGTGTCGAGCCCAAACGTTTGCTGTCGAGGCGATAGCCGAGACAGTGCAAATTGGGCGAGACACAAAAAGCTTTCTACTCCGTGTGATGTATACTATTTTTTTTTCTTCAAACGATTTCTATCGCTCTTGCGGAATACACATTTAAATATAACATGTATTATCATTGCTTGAAATCAGGTTCTATGTATCTGTCAAACAATTGTCAACGTACTTTGTTTAAATTTTTATTTATTTATGGTGATATTAAAAGTAGAATTATTAACAGAACAATTTTGCATAAGTTGTTGACAATATTTTGTACTATTATTCATTTCAGTATCAGTGTTGATAGTAGTACTGGTAGCTGCTTCAACTCTGTTTTCAGTGGCACTACAACCAGGTGACGGATTCGTGGTATAGGAGCTATAGTCCGTTGGATTCAATATTCTCGTTGCTGTAGCTCGTTTATTTGATATGGATTCATCTAGGTACCCTTCAGCAACACTAGTGCATTTCGTAAATATTTGACACTTGTCAAATAATCGTTCAGTCACTTTAAAGAGTTGTGATTGGTCGGTATAGACTCATTATTTTACTAGTAAAATAATGAGTCTATTATTGTACTAGTAACAAAATGCATTATTTCAAAGGCATGTGTACAGTAACAAAATGATCATATTTTGTTACGTTTGAAGAAAAACTTTTATTTCTTTATAGAGATATTAAAAGTACAATTATTAAGAGAACAATGTTGTATATTCAGGCCACTATTGCCCATATCAGCGTCAGTGTTGATAATCGTAGATGTTGTTGCTTCAACTCTATTTTCAGTATTTATAGTAGATTTGGATTATTTCTGGTAGCATAGATTGAAGTTCTTCTTTCATTTTACAAATATTTGACAGTTATGGAATAATCTTTCAGTCACTTTATACAGTTGTGATTGGTCGGTTACATTTTTTTTTATTAATAAAGATGATGCCGAAGGCAAATGTACATGCAAGAAGTTCAGCGATTGTGTAACAGATGACGCTCATTAAATGTCAATAGATTTGTTCCTTTTAGACGTTTATAACACGACGCCTGCAGTGATATTCGAAACTCACTCTTACGATAATGCAAATTGAACAGGGTAATTTTATGGCGCATGATAGTGCCTTTGGTAAACCTGCAGAATCCAGCTCCCATTTAAATTTCCCGCTACGAATATAGTAAACAACCTGCAACGTTGCCAAATTTTAGTTTTTTTGTGGCTTGGCTTGTGTTGTATTGTCATTATATTGTGACATTTAATTAATTTCAGTTAAGTTATTTCTTTCTTAATTTGTTGAAATGGCAGGTAGAGGAGGAATTGCGAGACATTGGATTGTTGAAGAGGAGGAAATATTAGGAATAAATCACATCCGTGAAGAATAGGTCACGTTTAGAAATATTATTTTCCCTGACAAAATTAATAGTATCATGTGGTTAGCTAAACATAGCTTAATAAAACATTCAAATAACTGTGTAGAATGCAAAGTGCCTATGTCATTCATAAAAAAGAGTGACCTTAGTGATTGTTATCGGTGGCCATGTAAAATATGTCGTAAAGCTTTAAGTATTCGATCCTGGCGAGCACACAATGGTATCGAGGATATGGATGGTGGTGCGTATGAACATTGTGTTGTTGTGCATCAACGGAATTTTGTTGATCCCGATGATCGCACTGTTCATACACAGAACGTGGAGAACATGTGGATGCGTGCCAAGAGGAAGCTTCGTCGGCAGTTTAGAACTTCTGAAGACCTCTTCGAGTCCTACTTACATGAATTTATATGGCGTAATCAATTTAATCATAGTTCAATTTTTTCAGAATTTATTATAGCTCTTCGTGAACAGTATCCATTGTAATTTATAATTTTAACTGCTGCTGTGTTTGTTTTATATAGTTGATATTCTATTTTATTAATTGATATATGGTTTGTCTTGATACAAAATCACTTATATTGACAAATATTCACACAGTCCGGAACCCACAATCCCATATACCCATGTTTTCCTAGTTATTTTTGTTGATAGGCATGATATTTACAAAATAAATTAGTTTAATTGTATATATCGTTTGATTAACCTATAAATATAAAAATAAATATAAAATAACCTATAAATTAGCCTATATCAGCATTCTTTCTGTCAGTATGCGTTTGGCAACGTTACGCGTATATTGATTGGTTATGCGCATGCGTAAATGCGTTCATTATGTCAGTTTAAATGGGAGCTGGATTCTGCAGGTTTACCGTGCCTTTCACTATATAAAGCAGGAAACCATATCGAACAAAGCTAATAAAATTTTCAATTGCTATAACAAAATTTAAAACCTTATGAGAAATTATTAATTATTTTGTAAATATTTTAAATTTCTAAATATTGAGGTTTACTATTAATCTAAGGCCTATTTACGTATTATTTTTTTAATTTGTTTTATATCAAATTGAAATTATTTTTACCAAATTATCGTTTTATACTATACTTGCAATTTAAATAGTTTAACAAATTAGAGGAAACAAAGAAGTATTTTTGTTATTAATTTATTATATTAAATATGCTTCACCAGTGTGAAACACACTATATTACTACAGAAAGTAATAAAGTTAATAAGGCTAAGATGTTAAATAGAAATACCTTAATTTTTACATAAAAAGCTAGTTATGGATAAGAAATAAAATAGCTTGCTTTTTTATTAATTATTTCTGAAAATATAAAATTCTGATAAAATGTTTCTAATTTAGGAACTATTTCATTATTGATATAATAATAAATTGAATTGTTTGTTCTACAAATGTTTTATTGACATGTAAACTGGTACAGGTACTTTTTTTTTAACTTGAATTAATCCATTATTAATTATTAGCTGTAAGACCTAGAAAAAGCTAAATGTATTAGACCGAAATTTCAAACAATCTATAGGACTGAATACCATATTTTACTTTTTGCCAGATGTTCCTGCATTTGCAAAAGTCTAAGGTTTTTATAAAGAGTACATTGGCGAAATGACGTATTTCTTGCTATTCTACCCATTCTGCAAATCTTGAAAAAATTATAATAGTGTGCTAACTCATACACTACTCATCTTTGCATGTAATTCTTATGGTAGCAAAACCTTTAGTAAATCGATAAGCTGTCCCAGAATAAAATATTTACATAAGTATATATAACACCGCTATATACACAAACCTGGAATTACTACTGTATATGCGGTATATTTATTTACACTAATAACAATAATAATACTGTACTGACTAAAAATGCTAACAAATAAATCTCTTGCGAATTTTTGCGGGACTAGAAAAACCAACTAGCAAACAGTGGAAATACAATTATAATATGGATTGATACTGACTATAGTTGTGGAGTAAGTAAACTTTTGAGAAAAGGAATATGTAATTTTTACCCCAACGTATTAATTGCCCGCTCTACCCTTTGTTAATCCAATACAACTGACAAAGATAAACCGATAGTCTGATTATTCAGGTAAATCCAAATACATAGCAAATAAACCTATAGTACGGAATTAAAACAAGGTCATTAAATTTAAACGGAAATTTGTGATGTGTATAGAAATATAGTACTCTTCGAGCCATCTATGTTTCACTTGCGACATGAAATATAGTTTTAACGATATGATGAATATTTAGGCGCGGAAACGTCCCCCGTGTGTAGTAGTTCGCCGGCCGACATCGAACTGCAGGCCTAATTTTATTCTAGATAAAAGTTTATTATCAGTTTCGATACGACGACGCCGAAGAAGTTGGCAAATCAGCCGAATTTTATGCAAGAGTTTATTAGTTTGTAATATAGGGTTTTATTAAATTTAGTAAGTACTCAAAACAATTATCATCCATCCTCAGAAATTTTTTTAAATCACTTGAACTCGATCGTCGCAGTTCTCGTATAAGCTACATATGAGATAGAGTGCTAGGCCTTGTTAACCACTCTTTCATCCAGATTGTTTTCCGTTTTCTTTTTCTCTGCTCGTGTGATAAAATAACAATTGCAGCGGCGCATTCTTCTTGTGACATGTTTCAGTTGTCGACGTAAGCTGATCGTGTGTAGTGAAATACTTAAGAATCGAAACCGGCAGAAAACTGTCGGACGCAATTGGTGAACAAAACTGAAGGTGTAGTTTGAGTATTGATAATGGTCGGCCGGCCAGGACGGACAGTCAACGGACGGCCGGCTAACTGAATGTGAATAGGTAGCATTACAAGTGCTGCCGTAGGCGACCTCAACTAAACTAAAATAGTCGTTTTAATTTTTGTGGTGTCCACTCCCTGGATATGCGCCATTTGGTTACATAGATATCCACAAATTTCTAAAAATACCTATATACATAGATATTTAACTCAATACTACCGATTTTGCTTATACGGGAGGAGTTATCAGGAGGCGGAAGAGGGTGTTTGTTTAGTGGGTTGTAAATCAAAATAGCGGTGATAGCGACAAGAATTATGTATTTTTATATCCAGTTTCCAATGCACATGTGCGATTATATTTGTTTATCAATTTTTGTCTAAGGCTGCGTTCCGTTATTCACTGCAAGTGTTGTGAGTATTGTGAAGATCGTTCCGAAATAACGGACGGCCAAAATAGAATGAAAACCTATGACATCATTGATTTCGTCATCATTTGATACTTTACTGTGGCAGGGCAAGGAAAGCAGTTACAGTACGAAAATGGCGTCAACCAGTAATAATAATAATGCGTATACACATAACCTACTTCATTCATCAACTTTTACGATTCGTTCCCTTTTTAAACCTTATAGTAACCTCGAAACACGCTTATTTGAAACGGAACAGTTTTTCCAACGCACTTTCCATTTACCATACATCATATACGAAGCACTTGCAGTGAATAACGGAACGCAGCCTATCTTATGTGTTTACGTTGTATGGAAGGAAATATAGTGGGTTTTTCTTTCGACGAATGGTTAGTGATCGGTTTCCGCACAATTTTATACTTATGCTTATATTTGTTAATAAACACATAAAACGTACAGGCATGAAATTATTCGTTAATCGATCACAAACCGGCAGGAGAAAGAAAGAGTATTTTCGTAAATAAAAATATACAACTATATCGCTCTTATACAAATTACATACAGAACAGTAATGTTGGTTGCCTACCCTTTGCGCCTAATTTTTTTCCTCTTTCGGATCCTGGTAGTGTTGGGTCCAATCTGTTATTTCCAAATAACAGTTGCAACTGTTTCTGTTATAAAAAAAATAACAGGTAAAAATAACAGATAACTGTTATTTCCGATATTTTTTACGCATAATGAGACCCTTTTGATAACATATCCAGTAATCATATATTTATTAATTGCCGGGAATACATTCCGAGAATCAAAAAGAATGAAAGAATGTTCTGCAATAGTGGACGACTAATTTCTGACCGTAGAACCCGTATATCCAGTTCCAAAAAGTTAAGCAAATTTTGTTTATAAATCAAAATGGAAATTTATAACAATTTAAAAATGTGGTATAATCTATCTTATTTTCGTAGATTTTTGAAATATTATTTATTTTTAATAGTTATAATTTATCTGTTCCTCTGTTATTATATTCTGTTTTTAATAATTTAGTCCTTGTTTAGTATTTTTATATCGATAAAAAATCGCTTTCAAGAATATTAGTTTGAAGGGTTTTATTTTAAGGTGCGGTTAAAATATAGTAGATTCCTCGGTCGGTAACTGAATTAAACTTTTATAGCTTTTGGCCGATTTAGAAAGAATTAATTGTATATTTTGTATTAAACATGACGATATGATGCCTCCGGAGGGACTAAGCTATTTTGTTTGTAAAAATAACGTCAAAATTTATTTCAAACAACGAGTAAATAGCAATGAATTGAAATAATTTTGCATTTAGAATATAAGGAAAAAATCGTAGATGAATGCCAAATTGCGAAAATTGTAAATAAAGCATTCGTTTTTGCAAAAGCTATGTCAGTAGCTACAACAAGTTATATGATTAATATCTGTCAAATTAACTTTGGCACTTGTCTGCAAGATGTCGATAATTGATTGTGCGTATTAGGTTGCCTAATTTGATAAATTTAAGAAATAAGACAGAAAATATTTTAGAAATCGCTGCCAAAAACAAAGTTTATAAGGGTAAGTTGAAAAAAATCATAACTATGTAACGTTAATGTAGGTATGGACGTATGGAGATATAGACAGGGATTACAACAAATGTTTTCCGAATACATAGGTGTTTCAATGTTTGCAAGTTATCAAATTGTACGTTTTCTATTTAGTGCAAACAAAATCTTATGAGAAAACACAAAAAGATTAAATCCAAAATTGTTTACATAATTTTATGCAAGGTTGTGTATATATGTATTTGAAAGTTTACCTGTACTAAAAATAATTTATTTCGTTCTGCATAAATTATACATATAGTAAGAAATAAATATCAAATACAACAAACTTTTAAATGTATTATGGATGAAATAGATAATTTGTTCATTTTTAAAAAACAAACGGTACAAAGAAATGAAAATGTTTGTGCAGTTCGTTGAAAAATATATTTTTTTGTAGAAAAATAAGACAAGTTTGATACACTATTATGTTTATTGAAACCAGGAAATATGCTGCAGATGTTAAGCAGTGAGGTAACGTTCAAAATACCTTACACCCGCTACACCGAAGAATTGTATTATTATATGGGTACTTGATCTTCACAATATCCGAAATCAAACCGTGATAGCACTATATGCAGCTGCATATCTATATCTTCGAGTATACCAAGGCTTCAATGCGCACGCGTCACCTTTCTTTCCAGATTTCTTGTTTACAAAAATGGTTTTTGACATGAATCCACCTTGATTTTTTACAGTATTTAGAATAAATATGTGAAAACGTGTGTATTTATTTTTACCCTGGCTAAACTTCCGTATGTCGACCACTGAATTGACAATTTATATGCAGTTTAACGGAAAGTACACGTTTTACTGAGTTCAAAATGACCCCCTTTTTTGCGGAGATCAGTCTAGGAAAAAGCGATCTAAAAAGTGCTATTTCTAAGTTATGTTTCACTAGTGTTTTGACATTTCTGCGAGGATTTTCAGCTGATCCAGTCAGAATTATGAAAGATCGAGCGGCAATTTAAAACGTCGTTCGGGAATGAAAAAATAATCATTTATATTTTGTAGCATATCTTTTAATACTGAAAGATTTCAGCAACTAAAAAACATATCTCCTCGTGTATTCTATTAAATTTAGTGAAAATACATTATATAAAATAGGAACGTATCTAAAGAATTAGTTTAGTTTTAATGGACCGGTTGCAATTAGGAAAAAATCGCTAATCGACATGTGCGGCGCGAACTAAATCACGCCCATTTTTTCAAATATTTAGTTGCTTATCCAGTGCGTGAACTACGAAAGTTCCCCATGTCCGCGTTGTTCCCAATACGTTGATAACTTGTTAAAATTGAAGTTTTTTAACTTCCTCAAATCTTTCGTCCACATTTTACATAAGAGAAACGTTCGAAGATGATGACAAGTTCCAACAACCGCATGCGATATTCACATTTGATTCACATCGTCCGCGTCCAGACTGCTACCAACATTGTAACTTCAAATAATCTAGGTGCATAACAGTCACAGTCACCATGGTTACCGGGCATAAGCAAAGAACATTTTTTTATAAATGAAATCGATGCATTGCAATTAATAACAATTAAGAGACATTTGACAAAATGTTAAATCTAATATTAAAAATATCTTCAAATTTAGCCAAAATAGTATGTAAATATTCATAATTTTTTTCTTAATATTGACTTACACATTTAATTGTGTATATGACACGTAAATAATTATTTTAAAAATAAATTTTATGCCTTAACATCAAATTTCGCTGTTTAAATTTAATAAAACACAAAAGAAGAAATGTTTTTAGTCACTGAAATATACTTATTAATTGTATTTAAAGATACTGCAAAATCAAAAATGATTATTATTTTTATATTCCTTAACGACGTTTTTTAAAATTGGCGCTCGATATTTCGTAATTCTGACTGAATCAACTGAAAATACTCACAGAAATGTCAAAACACTAGCGAAACAAAACCTAGAAATAGCACTTTTTAGATCGATTTTTAGGTATCTTAGACTGATTTTCGCAAAAAAGGGGTTCGTATTGAACTCAGTAAAACGTCTACATTCCGCTAAAGTGCATATAAATTGCCAATTCAGTGGTCCACATACGGAAGTTATGGGCTGTGCCACCACTCAAGATATCAAAGAAAAGTACGTTGAAAGTTTATTTTAAATACGTATGTGTTCGTCATTGTATGCCAGACTGACATATGTATATCCAATGTATGCTATGTAAATATAAAATAATAAATAAAATTTAATTTGGCAGAGTTATTTATTTTGTTCCTAATAAAAAAGTTTGTATTTATCGCGAATATCATACCCGTCTGCCCGTATCCGCGTACATTTGCTTTAGTATTTAGTAGGTACATTGAGAGAAAGACAATACAGAATGTTGTATTTTCCTTCCTTTGATACTTTCGGTAAATTTTAACATGGTGAAATATAAAATTATCCATATACCTATTTAGTAGTATTAGATATGTACTTTATGTACTTACATACATAGTATATGCATAATACACATTTCTTGTAAAACGTAGTCTAAACTAGATATTTGCATTTTTTTGCTGGAAGTACAAAACCGATCATTTCTTACAGCTTGAGAATAGTTTATATTCTACACTTTCGTATAGATCCATGTAATGAAAATCTGAAATACAAATATTGTAAAATAAAAGAAATAATACTTTACTTTGTTAATTAAATTAAATTAAATGCTTTAACTAAATACAAATAAACGGCTAAAACCGTCGATTATATTGTAGATATTTATAATTAATTGCAACAAGTTTATGGTATCTATAATACGCGAAGGCCATACACATCGTACGATTACATTCTCAACATTTTCTATTACCTGATAAATACGCAACCGTGGAAGCAGAGATGTATATTTCGAAACTGATTTTAGCTAATTTAATATATTTGTTGAGATTGATATTAGTAGAGTCCTCTATATACTGCTAGATGTTTTAAATCGGCCATTTTTTTACGTGATCATCTGTTACGAATCGTCTATGGTATTGTGCCCACCTTAATGTAAAATATTGAAATGCTCGTTGAGAAACTTCATTATAGTCTTACGAAACCACAATTATTAAACCTTCACTAGGGCATGATAATTTTATTTATTATATAAATTTATAAATATGTGGTTTAGTGGTTTGCTATAAATCGACGCTGTTACAACAGACTTGTTTTTAATATTGGTATATAACAGCGAAAACGGAAAACAACAGGCTGCTGCGCGCACCGCCGCAGCGTTTTTATATTTGTTGTAATACGAGAGACATGAGCAACATAAAGCAGTTGCGTCGCCGTTATTTTTGCACGAAACGAAGCTGTTAATTCTCGTTGTTAATCGATGACTCATCATAGCAACAACGGAAAGTTGGGCTATTATTTTTCTTCAACCTGTTATTTTTGTAGAAGCATAACAGTTGCACACTGTTACGAGTATACAACAGTTGCAAAATAACAGATCGTTAAATAACAACCCATCAATAGATCGTAGTAACTGTCCGCTTGCCGGCAACGCAGGGGGGAGGAGGGGAGGGGAGGCGCACTAGAAAAGGCTTTTGAATCCTTTTTTATCTAGTGACGTCACAATTGTAGTTCTAAGATACATCTCACTGCATCTCACAAGGGCATTTCGTTCAAATTTGAAATTTCGGGCAAGATGTGCGCGCTATCTTTGATTCATATGGAGTACTAAATATTGTATTGTTGCCAAATCTTTGTAAGCTTTGTATCTAAAGGGATGATAATCAAACATCAAAGAAGGTCTCAATAAGAATGAGAAAGTTTTTAGCGTTATTGTGACAAAAACGTTTTTTTATTGTTCTTATTAACAAGAAATCTGAATAAATATGGTTAGCTATAAAAGTGTGCGATATGGCAACAACATGCATGGTAACAAAAATATCTACAAATTAGTAGTGTTTACAAATTATTTTGTGAGGTTATATGGTTATAAAGAAAACAGTAAGAAGTTTTGGGTAAGTTTTGTTATTCTTACTTGTTGTTTTATTTTATTAATTGTTGCTGGAGTAATAATAATTCATTGTAATAATTAGGTAAAAAATTATTATTTGTACTCGCTTAGCAAAATCTGTTATTTCACGATTCGATTTGCGTGCGTAAAAAGTCACTCGAGTGCGTAAAAGTAAAGTTGGTACTTACTGGAACTTGATTAATTTAGTGACATTTTAAAATCATAAATTCCTAACCTTAATAATATGGTCATAAACGATAACGTATTTAACAATATGTATTATTATTATAGTTCTCGTACAAAAAATATTGTACAAACTTCGTGCGTGAAACATTTCGCGAATTCGTGTCCATAAAGCGCTCGCCTTCGTAAATATATCTATGAGTTTAATTATCAGGAAATTTCATGATGATATTTGTCGGTCTTCTAATAATAGATCCAAGAATTGAAACTCGAGAAAGGTTAGGCAGCTTATGCATGTCTAAGACACAAATTAAGTTATTCAATTAATTTTTATTTATATGCACGTAAATACGTGTCTGTGATTTTTATATTTATAGATATATATATATCGCACTGATGAGATCAAATAAGAATCAAACACGCATTTAGAGCATATTTAGTACCAAAAGAAAATATTATAGTAATTTAAAAATGCCGCCATCGTGGTTGTTTACGAATTTAGTACTTCATATGCCCGTCAGAGTGTGCTAGCGTAAGGGTCCAATTTTTAACGTGGAATGCCTCACTCTTATATGATATGCTCCTTGATAGGTACCCATCTAGCCATCTACACCACATCTACACCAATCTACTTTACGTGTGCCGGCAACTTTTTTGATCAGCTGATTCAATAGAGTTGTGCGTTTTTTTTAGATGGTCTATGATATTCGTCATCATATAATACTAAAGTGTAACCAACTTTTCAAATTTAGTCGGTGATTACGTTTTAGGTAAACATATGTATGTGTATACTCAAAGATATACTTATGGGTGGGTATTATATTGTACTAATCTAAAGTCATATTTTTTTTATTAATTTGCAGGTTAGATAAATAGTCCAATAAAAATGAGATAGATGAGTGTTGCTGAACTATTTCTTATTGGTCTGTTCGTTATTTGTAACTACACGTAAACCAGGAGCCTTAATTTGCAGTTGATGATACTGACACATGATACACATTAAAACAATTCAAGATCAGTCGTGAATAACACCAAGAAAATGGTTATGATGGTGATTATAATGGTGATTGAAAAATATGCAAGTTGACAGTTCAAAAGTGATGTCGGAATGCATTAACATAAAACTGAGGTATACCTAATTATAAGAACTTAGTAGATATTAAATGAAAACAAAGCATGAAGCTGTGACGGTTAACATTCAGCAACATAGTACTTGCAATATAATTTTCAAAGGCAAGATTTAATTGTGATGACAGAAAGAGAAGTATTGAGTAAAAAGACTGCACTAAAATATAATACAATGTAAGACAAAACATAAGTGCTGATAGAGTTTCATTAGGCATGAAGCCAATACAGAGAAAGATGTCAATAATGTCGTACTTATAATTACTACAGGTATTTAGTTGAAAGAACTTGTCTACATAAAATAGCCTATTAATTTGGATAATATGGATTATTGGGTGCCGGAAAATATTGGCAATTTAATCATTCTTATATTATAAGTATATAATACGAGCCCTAACAACTATATCTTGGAACAAGTAGTTACTTTGCGAATAAAATACCAGTTTGCCGAAATTCTTTTATTTTGTTTTTTTTTTAATTATAAATATGAAATTAGCAACGTTTTTTATGATGTATGGAATTATTTTTACGTTTTAATTATATATTTTTTATTGATTACTATTTAATTATTTGTTTGATATTCGAAAAATGCTAACAACTAAATATTGGAACAAGTGGCTTTTAACAAATTAAAATAAAAATTAATAAGGCGTAACGTCGCCCTTAGCTCGAATAACAGCCTGAACTCTATTCGGCATTGTATCTACTAGGCCTTCACCGAGTTCAGGGGTGAAACTATCCCATATTTCTTGCAATTTAGCACGTAGTTGTGGTAAAGTGCGCTGAGGATTATTTCTTAGGCGCTGTTTCATTTTGTGCCAAAGTGTCTCTATTGGATTAAGATCCGGGCTGCTAGAGGGATGTGACAAAACCAGAATGTCATGTTCTCCTATCCATTTTTTGGTAGATTTGGACGTATGGCATGAGGCTCCATCCTGTTGAAAGATAAAATCTCCGGATGGATATAACTTGGCTGCACTTGGTAAAAGCGAATGTTCAAGAATATCTTGGTATTTGGCTGCGTTTACTGTGCCTTCAATAAAGTATAAAGTTCCCAACCCTTTGGCCGACATACAACCCTATACCATGATGACCTTCTATGGAATGCTTCTTTATTTTCCCCGTATCACACGCTTTCGGTAATCTCCCACACAGACATCAAATTTACTTTTGTCGCTGTAGATCACTTTGTCCCAATCATGCTTGGTCCACGAAAGTTTTGATTAGGCCCAAATGTAACGATTCCTTTTTTGAGTTTCCGTCACCAATGGCTTTTCTTTGGCCTACGAGTTAAAAAATAGAAAATTTATACCGCAAAGAAGTACCTATCAAACATACCTTATAAAAACTAAGACCGCTCTTGTGGATGTATTTGCGACAGCATTCTCTGGAAATATTCATCCCAGTTTCTCTATTCCACCTTGCAGTTACTTCTCGTAGTGTATTTCGTCTTCCCGACTTACATATTCTAATTAAATGCCTTACACTTCTTTGAGAAACAGCTTTTGGACGGCCTGTACTTTTACCGCGTACATTAATACTGGCAGTTTCACCATATTTTTTAATTATATTAAAAACTGTAGTTGTTGCTATAGTCAATTCACTGGAAATTTCTCGCATCGTTTTTCCTTTATGGTACTGATGAACAATAATTTCTCGCACTTTTGGATCAGTAGATTTTCCACGTACCATTATTGTATTTTACTCTTAATATAAAACTGACAATACCTATTTTACTTTAATTATTAATACTCAAATGACGCGCGACTATCTTTGTTGACAACACACTTACTCGAATGTTTCATTTCAATGCCACCTGTATGCGTCAGACTGATAAAACTCAAGAAACATGAGGAAAAGCATGTTCCAATATTTAGTTGTCAGCATTTTTCGAATATCAAACAATTAATTAAATAGTAATCAACACAAAATATATAATTAAACCGTAAAAATGGGATTATTTTTACATCATAAAAAACGTTGCTAATTTCATATTTATAATGAAAAAAAAATAGAATAAAAGAATTTCGGTAAACTGGTATTTTATTCGCAAAGTAACTGCTTGTTCCAACATATAGTTGTTAGGGCTCGTATATACAGGATAACAACATGAACTACGAAAGCCTATTGTTAGGAGAAGGTAGGGAGGGGGAGGGGAGGGGGGGTAAAATTACATCTATCCATTTTAGTATTGTCAATTGTTTGTATGACAGGAATGTCAGTGGTTATGTCAAATGGTATGACAAATTATAAAACCACTTTATAATTTGCACTTTTTCATTAATTGCATAATCTATTGCATTAGGCTAAAGTTTGATGGTTCGATAAAATATTTGATATAACCACTGACATTCCTGTCATAAAAAGTTGACAGTAGTAAAATGGATACATTTAATTTTAGCTCCCACCACCCTCTCCTATCAAGTAAGTTTTCGTAGTTCAAGTTGTTAGCGTATACCGATTGATTTGAGACATAGGATAAATAACGCCTTGAAGGAGCAAGGGGTACGAAAATTCGCTAAGAAGTGGGGTCGCGTATGAGTCTATCACAGCGCTGTAGACTAGACGAGACTAATAGATAGACTAGACTGTGATCGAGAGACTCGTACGCGTCCCCACTTCTTAGCGAATTTTCGTACCCCTTGCCTCTTCACGCCGTTTTTTATCCTATGTCTCAAATCAACCTGTATATACAGTGCATCCATAAAGTAACGCATAAATTAATTATTAGCTAAATAAACACAAATATTAGAAATTCGCGAAACAGATCGATTTTTGATTTTAATTTACTGGTTTTTCAAATTATAATCTAATATACAGGGTGATCCACCTTTGTGTGATGACGTCATCATCATTTTTTAAAAATAGAACACACTATTTTTTTTCAATTTCCAGATTTCTCTTGATGAGTTGATTCCAAAAATGTATAACACGTTGCTTCAAATTGATACAGGGTGGGCAAAAATACAAAAATTTCAAGTTACTTACAAAATAAAGAATAAACGTAATAGGTAAACACATTAAACGAAATTACGTATTGTTCTACAACTGCTTTGCTAAACTATTAAAAAACACCGCGTATAATTTTTAACACTGTGTGTAACGGATTTTATTAGTGATCCAAGCCGTATATATTTATTGTTTGTAAGTTTTTTCACTTTTTTTCATTTGCCGTTAAAAACTGTCAGTACATTTCAGTATTATTAACGCTTTAAAAAGAAGGTACGTTTACGTGAAAATTGTCTAAGCAATTTATCCTATCATATTTTCTAACTTTTTTTACAAAATACCTTTAACCGAAAATGAGGGGATTGAAATATGAATGATGATTGGTATTGGCGACAGGATGCGGACTCAACAAGAGGTGTGCAGATTATTTCATGAAATGCACCCAGATCGTGAACCTATTTCACAATCTGCGGTAAGCAGAATAGAGCGAAAATACACAGTATTAGGACATGTGAGAGATGCAGCAAAGTAAGGTAGACCAAAAATTAATGAAAATATTCTGTAGTAATACCATAAGAGCTTTGAAATTATCGATTTTAATTCAAAGCTCGTATGGTATTTGATTAGATTATTTATGTAATACAAGTTGAAATTTATCTAAACTCTTTATTTATTAATTCATGTATAAATTACCAGTTTTTTGACAGAACTTTAGAAATGTCTATCCTTATTAACCGCATTTCCATAACAACGCCTAATTATTCTACTATGAAAATTATCGAAAAATTACCGCTGTAATTTCGAGTTGCTTCAGTAATACGCGAATCTGATTGGTTTATATTTGTATGTGTAAAATAATCAGCAAGACATAATTTTGTCAGCAGTAGAAAATCCACACGTGCGAGGATTATTTAGGGGGATTGGGTAGTCTGCAGTATCAAACATTTTTAAAAAAGTGAAATACCATACTTATTAACTACGACTTATCTATCAATTAGCTGAAGACGACTTTGACCGAAGAACTGAATTCTGCGAGTATATGATAAACCAAAACAACAATTTCATTGATAACGTTTTATTTTCCGACGAGGTAACGTTTTATTTGAATGGGCATGTTAACCGTCAAAACACCCGTTATTGGTCTGATGAAAATCCGCACTGGATGCAAGAATGCCATACGCAAAGGCCACAAAAATCAACGTATGGGCTGGTATTGTGTGAAATACAATTATTGGTCCATATTTTTTTGACGAAAATTTAACAGCAGCATTATATCTGGATTTCCTACAAAATAAATTAGGTAACTCCAGATCTGATCCAACTTTTGCCTGACATTCACATACCCATTAATCTGGACCGCAGAATCTGGTTTCAACAGGTAAGTGCACCGCCATATTTCGCCATAACGGTGCGCGATTTTTTAAACAGAACTTTTCCACAACGGTGGATAGGAAGAAGGGGAACAGTGGAATGGCCCGCTAGATCACCTGATCTGAGCCCATTAGACTTCTTTTTATCAGGTTATTTAAAATCTAAAGTCTACGCTAACAGATCTGGAAATATCCGTCAGGTAAAAGACCGAATAAGAAGAAATGCAGAACATAATACCTGCTATGCTACAGAATGTTAGAGAAGAATGTAATTCCCGGTTCTATCATTGTGTAGCGGTCAATGGAGAACAATTTGAACATTTAATTTAAATTTTCTTTTATTTGTTTTTGGTAATGTATCATAGTAATTGCACAAATCCATAATTTCGTTTAATTTGTTTATTACATTCAGTAACGTAATACCTTTCCATAAACAATTATCATAAACAATTTTTGTATTTTTGCCCACCTTGCATCAATCTGAAGCAACGTGTTCTACATTTTTGGAATCAGCTCATCAAAGGAAATTCGGAAATTGAAAAAAAGTGGTGTTCTATTAAAAAAATGATGACGTCATCACACGAAGCTAGATCACCCTGTATATGAAATTATAATTTGAAAAAACGGTAAATTAAAATCAATAATCGACTTGTTTCGGGAATTTCTAATATTAGTGTTTATTTAGTTAATAATGAATTTATGCGTTACTTTATGGACGCACTGTATAGTAAGTATATACAGGGTCTTTCACGAAACCCGTTAGTTAGAAAGTTTACGGTATCTACTTTTAGTACAATTCTGAAATTTTGACAGTTGCATTTGTAGTATAGGTTCTATTGTTTTAAAATATTTTCAACGAAATCTGACTTCCGGTTATACCGGAAGTAAGTAACAACTTTTTTATTTTAAATACAATGATATAATTTTATTTAATGCAATCGATTCTACGCATTATTTGCAATTATTTTGTATTAGGGTTTCCTATACCTAAATTTAACTGTTTCGAAGATATTTACAATTTTCCTTAATATTTTGCTATTCCACCATCTTCAAGAAAAATTAATATTGTAAAGCCCTTTGAAGCGTAAGATACCAAACTTCGGCAAACGAAAATAAAGGGTCATAGAGATTGGGAACTGTCATAACTTTCAGCAAAATTTATACAGGATGCGCAGAAATTAGCAACCCATTCA